>JACVTC010000196.1:115000-225545 GCA_016946835.1 Neocallimastix lanati (nom. inval.) | reverse complement strand
TAGAGATTTTCTTTATATTCTGATCTGTACCTATTTTTTTTGTCCAGTTTCTAAGAAATAATCAAAGGTTCGAGTTTTTGGTGCACTAGGACGCAAACTGGAGTAGATATTGGTGAACTCACTATCCTCGAGTTCGAAATGGTAGTCATCCGTGTTTCCTTTACAATCCAACAACAGAGACTTATAATTTTTATCTTTTATAAGTTTACTATCGAAAACTTGATCCATCATATGGGTGACCGCGTCATCATCAATATCAATATTGACAATACTTCGAGTATTGATATTAGAACGTGTTTTATCATTATAATCATAACAGGATGCAATTTGGTAGTTACGAGTAATTTTTTTATATATCAATACTTGACATGGTGTGTTTTCCGTTATTGACAACGCTTTCTTCAAAAGTATAGGAAACCCCTTGACTGGTAGTTTTATCCGTTCCTTCAGTCTTCGAATAATCATTACTAGTGGATTGTGATTCACTTTTTCCCGAAGTATTACCTATTTCCCTTGTTTCCGTTTCGTCATTTCCTCTACTAGTTGACTTTGACCTTTCTATGGCATTCATTACGGATCTGGAGCCACCATTAGACTTTGTAGTACTTTCGGATTCAGAAACAGAATCACTTTCGCCTCTTGAATTTCCTGTGGAATCAGATTTTCCAACTGTATGATCCGTGGTAGTACCAGTTGATTTATTATGAGTGGTACCCCTATCTCTAGAATTCGTTATATTGACGTCATGACTCGTACCTTTAGATGTGCTTTTCTCACCTCCCCCATTGACACTAAAAAATGGAACTCCTATACTAACCCCACCATTAAGTCCCGAAGTTTCATCACTATGTGATCCCGTATTATCACTACTTGAACTACCCTTATTAGAAGTACTTCCATTATCACTAGTATTTTGTGTACCATCCGAGTTACTATCATTTTCTTCATGGTTCCACGTATTCTCTGTATGCTTTTCGTTTACCTTTGTTATATCTTTTACTATTTGTTCATCCCAAGTTTTAGCTTCATCCTCTTGTATTGAGTTGGATAGAGCTTCTTCCACGATTTCAGATATAGTTTTACTGAAACTGGAGGATGAATTTTGGTCGCTATGGTTTTCTATCGTGTAGACGTCGCTGGTGCCATGAGTTTCTTGTACCGAAATAGAATACGATTCATCGAAATTTACGGTATAACTTAAGGAGGAACTACCACCGACTCCTAAACTTTGAGTTGTGATATCAATGAGTTTCCAGCCTTTTAAAAAATTAGGGGCATTGACCATTCCCGTTAACTCCTCATTGTAAGGATTTGCTTCCGGACTGACACTTGTCAATAGATTACATGTTCTTCCGTCGGATAAATCAAATTTTTCATACTCTTTTTTCTCCTCTCTCTTTCTTTTTCTAGAAACTATTTTTCGTTTTGCTGGTATCCCATAAATATTGACCAAGTTTTCCTCGTCCGTACAATTGCCATAGTAAGTATAAAAAGGATTATCAAAAAAAATTCGTATTCTGAATATACTGACCTGATATCTTTAACATCAAGTTTATCAAATTTTATTTTGCCATGGTTATTATAAATACATAATGAACCAAACGTAATCGTTATTAAATTTGATAAAATTATGTAGCTTATTAACATAATATTTTTTTTTGACTTTTATTATTTTTTTACTCGCTTATTCCTGAATATATATTTATTTTATTAATTTTTTTTTTATTTTTTAATTATTTTTTAAATAATTTAAATTTACAATTATTTAATTTCAATTTTTTTTTTGTTTTAATTTATTATTATTTTTTTTATATATTTATTCATTGAATTTCTATTTTTTATTTATTTATTTAATACTTATATTATTTATTTATTTAATTTATATAAAGTATTAAATTATTTATTTATTATTTATTCATTTAATTTTTATATATTTTTAGGTTTTTTATTTATATATAATCAAATAATAATATTTTTTTTATAATTTTTAATAATAATAATAATAATAATATGAATATTATTTTTTCATATTTATATAGATTTATTTTAATTATATTTCCTTTTAATATAATTTATTTTCTGGTTTATATATTTTTATTAATTTTATATGACTTAAAATTTTATTAAATTTATATAATTTATATTTAATATATTATATATAAATATATCAAATAAAAATATTATTACTTATTTATTTAAATCTATTGTAATACTATATAGTTTTTTTTTTTTAAATAAAAAAAACGGAAACAATAAATCATTTAAAAAAAATTTTTAATTTAATAAATATTTTTTTTAATTTTATTTTTAAAATTTTTTAATTATTATATATTAAAAATATAAATTAAATAATTAACCAAAATTGAGGTAAGGATTTTTAATTATTTCCTTTATTGAAAATAAATTAAGTAGGTTAAAAATTTAAATTTTTATAATTTATATTAAAATTTTAATACAAATATTTTGATATGGTTTTAAATTACTTAATTACAACCGAATACTTTTACTTTTACATTATTGGTTTAATAGTATGATTAACAGAAAATGAACACAATAATCATATAATTAAACCCACAAAAATAAAATATTATATAAATAAAATAATATATTTTGTTTTTATAATAGTACATAATAATTTTATGTTTCAAAGTAAATTAGGTAATTTTCTTTTATATTTTTTTAGTTAATAATTTTATTCATTATTAAAGTTTTCAATATTGATATTACAAGTAATTATATATATTTATATTATATTTATAATATATTTAAATTACTATTATAAAATACAATCTTATTCAGTCAATTATATATATAAATTTATATCAATGATATATTTATATATCCTTTTATATGGGACTATGAATTAAATATATATGTATTAAAAAGCGGATAAAAATTAAAATTTATCATTTAATAAATAATTAATATATATTTATAATAAAAACTAAGTATATATACATTTAATAAAAATTAATGTTACTTATTATATTGAATAAAACTTGTAATAATTATAATTAATATATTTAATTTATATAAAAATCTATAATAAAATAGTAATTAGATATAAAATTATAAAAATAATATAAATCAAATAAAAAAAATTAAAGTAATAAAATTTTTAAAAATAAAATATATATATATATATAAAATTAGAGAAAAATTTAATATTAATATACATAGAAAAAAGCAGAAAAATAATATGAATATTAATATATAGAAAAAGCTGTAAAAAAAAAAAATTGAATAAAAATATAGATAAAAAGTAGTAATAAAAAAAAATTAAATAATAAAATATAGATAAAAAGCAGTAATAAAAAAAATTGAACAATACAGATAAAAAAATCTGAAAAAAAAAAAAATTGGAAAATAACATATATAAAAAGTCTTAAAAAAATTAAATATATATGTATATATAAAAACCAAAAATAAAAAAAAAAATAAAAAAAAAAAAAAATAGAAAAAAATAGTTTTAAAACTATTAACAGTACATAAAAAAAAAAATTAAATTCAATAAAATGAATAAATATATATATGTCATCTTTATAATTTACTTTAATTTCAGTATCGTTTTCGGTAATACTGAAATTAACATTGACAATCCGTTTTTTTTTGAAGACATATTTCTTCTTCGGCAATGTCATAATTACCAAAATTTTGGAATAAATAATATGGTCGATACAGTAATCGATGATATTATCGATAATATTATCGGTGACTTTAGCACTGAGGAAAAAATTGATAACTTCAATAATGATATCGGGTTTTCTCTTTTTGACATTCCTAATTACGCCAGAGATAAAAATAATATCTACAAAGAAATAACCAGCATGGACGACAACATTTATTACGAAGATGATTATAACGAAAAATTTTTTCATTTATTTAACAGTTTTGCAGGAAAAATTGGTAATAACATTATAATGGAAGCATATAACAGGTATGAAAGTACTGATATCTACAGCACTGACAAATATAGTTTACATTATTACAAGTTATTAAATTTTTTTTTGGATGAAAGTGAAGAAGAAATTACGGATAAAACAATAGAAAATTGGATAACTGAAATGATGCAAGATTGCTCTGATATTAAAAATAATATAATAAAGGATGACCTATCCGTTATTGCCATATTATTTAGAGAAATGAAAACGGTGAATAAGTTATTATTTGGTAGAAAATTATCCAAATTAGATTTATTTTTTAACGATATATTTTGCGAGAGTGACATCACCCTTTTATACAATATTGATGTCTTAATAAATAGTATTTCATCAATAATGGTGAGTCAAAGGAATTATGAAATTACGAGTACCATGAAAGAAATTAATAGAAGCCAAATCGAAGAAATATTTAATAAAAATCAAACAATTTCTGAAAACATGTCTTTGGCATATCTTCAATCGATGATCAAATATTACACCAATAACAACAACAGTAACAAATTCGTCGGTGTATATGATACCTTTAATGCCATAACCAGTTATATTTATTATCACTTTAATAATTTTGAAATAGAATTTAATAATAATAAAAGAGAAAACAATGAAAATAAAAAAAAAGAAAATAATAAAAATGAAAAAGAGAATGGGGAAGAAAACAAAGACAATGAAGATAGCAAGGATAACAAAACGGAGAAAAAATTTAAATTTAAAGGATTAAAAGACAATTACGCTATGCAGGCATTCGATTACTTAATGGAATTTGTTGATAAGAACAACAGAAAAAGTTATAACGACCTGGATAGCATCAATTTAACAGAGTTGGACGATATTATAAAACAAAATATTTTTACCATTTATGAACAGGTGACAGGAAATGATGAAATTCTAAAAAAATTCTTTAGTGGAATGTTTCAGATCTTTGAATATTTCTCAGTTAAAAACAGTTTAAATTATCGAAAATACCTATCAGAAAATGCATCAAATGAATTCATAGATTATAAAGAAAATCCAAAGGAAATGGCAAAAGCCGTCGATGAGTTAAGGAAATTAAAAATAATTGTAGAAACCGTCAATGATATTATTTATCAAATAAATATAAAAGAAGGAATGAAAACCATCTACAATCCTAAGGAACCAAACTCAATGATTTATCTAAAATTTTATATGATCATTAAGCAAGATGAACTCATCGACAATACAAACAACTTCCTTGAAGATATTTCAGAATTAAAAAAAATATATAAAAGTATTAATAAATTAACTAATGATGAAATTAGTATGGATTTATTCTATAAAGATTCCTCGGATACCCTCGTCATTGACAATGAATCTATAGGCGGAATCGAAGGTTCCTTTATGAATAATTTTACGTATCTTTTAGAAGCGGTATTAAAAAAAATTAGGGAGGAAGAATTTTATTCTAAAAGATGTATGAGTAAATTGAACCATAAAGATTCCACAATGAAAGAAAACGAAAATTACCGTAATTTTATATCTTCGAAATATCAAATTTTGCCTAAAATTTATTATGATATTAAAAATTATTATTTTGATTTAGGAAGCGATTGTAGTAATAATAAAAATGAAATGCTTTTATGGAATGAACAATTCGCTAATTTTTGTTTCCCTTATATATTTTGTGCTAATCCCGATAATTACGAGAAGGACAGTAATACGGATGAAAAGAGTAAATCTGGTAAGACTGCCGATTCCAAAGAGACTAAAGATAACGAAGATAAATTTTTAATTTTTTATAATATCAAAAATAACACTCTCGGAAATTTAAGATACGATGATATTAGGATTAAAATTAATTCAATAGATTCATTTGAGAGTAATGAAATTGATTCCATTTTAAATAATATAAAGGCATATTTAGAAGAAAATTATATTCAAGAAAGGATTAAATCTTTATATGATTTAAAAAATATATACGAAAAAATATTATATTTCGATAAATTTATTTTTCAAAATTTACCCTATAACAAAGTAGAAACATTCAAAATTTCAATGGATCCAACAGATTTGGATCTATTAAATGGTATATTTAATATAAAAATCAAATATAAAGATATTCTAATGGAGCATGTCCCTGATGACATTAAAAACAATTCCGTGGAAGATGCGGAAGACGCCCAAAAAGAAAAATTTATGGATACCATGGACGTCATCATCAATGATAACGAAGACATGCTCTTTGATAATTATATAGATAAAAATGTTTATCAATTTTCTTGTGATACAAACTACTATACCGAAGCTAAAAATAAGTATGAGTTACGGAAAACGGAATATTTAAATCATAATTATATTATCAAGAATGTATTTGTAAGATATTTAATTGAAAATACAATTTTATATCAAAATGTGATTACCTTATTTAATGAGAATGACATCTATAGTAAAATAAACGAGGAAGCCTTTAATTCCGATATTTACTCCTATGCAAGTAAACGATTTATTGATACAAAAGATATTCCATTTTATTTTTTCAATTACGGTATCGATGAGTATGTACAATATATAAATAAACATCACTATAATACTATAATGGATATTGTTTCAAAAAATGAAACTTTAAAAACCGAATTTATTAATACCTTTGAGAATAATAATTCAATTGATACAAATAAATTTAGTCCTGAAGTTACTAATAATAATTTAACAAAACTAATTATGATGCAAGATATTTTAGTAAAATATCTCAATGATAATCCTATCCCAACTTCATCGCTTAAAAAAAGAGAAGAGGATAATAAAGAAGAGGAGAATAAAGAGAATGAAAATAAAGAAGACGATAATAAAGTAGATGAAATTAAAGAAGATGTGAAAAATGGAAATGTTAAAAATGAAAATGTTAAAAATGAGGAGGTTAAAAAAGAAGATAATAAAAATGAAAATGTTAAAAAGGAAGGTATTAAAACTGAAACTAATACTTCCGAAAGTAATAACAATAACAGTAATAATAAAGCGGAAAATGATAATAATAATAGTAGTAATAAAGCCGAAAATGATAATAATAATAGTAGTAATAAAGCCGAAAATGATAACAATAAAAGTAATAATAGAGCCAAAAATGATAATAATAAAAATAATAATTATAGTAATAATAAAGCCGAAAATGATAGCAATAAAAGTAATACTAAAGAACAAAGGAATGAAGATGATGATGGAGAAAGTATAGAAAGCCTTAGAGGAAAATTAAGATTAAAGGATTTCGAACTTAATCCAACACTTGAAGAAATGTATGAATCCTCCAATTTTATATTTCATTTGGCTTATCATCTAGACTATATCAGTGAAAGAATGGATGAAACCAGTGCAGGCAAAAAACCAGATATTGATAGTAAATTTTGGAATAAAATGGATGAATATTTCAGCAATGAAATGAAAAGCCTTATTACCATAATTAAAGTGGTCGAGGCTGTGAGTGATTACCATCATGATCGTAAAATAGCAAAAAAAATATATGAAAAACAAAAAAATGCAGCTAAAAATTCTGAAGAAAATAAAGAACACCATCAGGAAAAAGTAGATAAAAATAAAGGTAAAACTTATACGTCAGCGAATACAACAAAAAAAAATCCATCTTTAAAGAAATCTCCTAGCTGGTATAAAGGTAAATCATAACGAACTTTTTTTCATTTAAATATTATTTTCTGTCATAAAGATCTATCTATATTTTTATATATATATAAAGATATATATACAAATTTTATATATAGCAAAAAAAGGTAATTTTGTAAAGTTAGTCTTGCTTAACTTAAACTTCTTTAATATAAAATAAAAAAATTAATCATTTAAATACTAAAAAATATAAATTAAAAAAAAAAAAAAAAAAATTTAAATATTTAAATATTAAGAAATTTAAAAAAAAAAAATTGAAATTTATTAAATTCAAAATAATATTAATAATAAAATATAATAGAGTATAACAAAAATATTTAATAAATAAAATTGTAAATTTTAAATGTTTAATTGATATATATTAAAGTAAAAAAAAAAAAAAAAAAAAAATACTATAACTTCTATTATATTTATTTATTTTTCATTTTTAATTTTTTTATTTAAATTTTATTAATCATTAAATTTTTTAATAAAATTTACTCTAATGATATTACTATTTTATAATAAAAATATTAATATTAAATTTTAAAAATAAATAATAAAATCAAATAAAAAATTAAAATAATTAATTCAATAAAACATCTATTTTTAATAAAATAATAAAATTAAATAATTAAAACATCATGATATTGAACAATTTTAAAATATAAATATAAATAAAAAATAAAAGTATTTTTTTAATAATTGCCAATAATGTCCTAAAATATTCTTTCTAATTTTTAGTGCTATTAATACAATAATGTATATATATTTTCTTTAGTAAATATATATAATTAATAATACTTTATTCGAAAAAAAAATTAATTAAATAGAGTGACTAATATTTAAAATAGCTTAATAGAATATTTAAATTGCTGGTCATATTCGAAAGTAAACTTTGGCTAAATTTTATTTAATATTACTAATTAAAGATCTTGAAATAATTTTACTTAAAATAAACTTTTTTTTTCAATCCATCAGTTTAACCTATAAAAATTGAATTGATCAATATGTATACATAATTCTCAAAATTCAATATGGTCATATTTGAATTTTAAATAAATATAGTGACTAATATTTAAAATAGCTTAACAGAATATTTAAATTGCTGGTCATATTCGAAAGTAAAACGATGAGTAAATTTTATTTAATATTACTAATTAAAGTTCTTGAAATAAATTTATCTAAAATAAACTTTTTTTTACAATCAATCATTTTAACCTATAAAAATTGAATTGATCAATATCTATACATAATTCTCAAAATTTAATATGGACATATTTGAATTTTAATATAAAAATTTTAACTTTAATTAATATGTTTACTTATCCATTTTAATTAAAAATTCCCTAAATAGGTATTCATTAAAATATATATTAATGGATTAAATAACTCTAAATTAAAAGTTAAAATATTACTTTTTTAATCAATTTTTAATCAGATTTTTAATCAGATTTTTAATAATTTTAAAAGTCTGTTACATTTTCATTTTTTTAAAGATTTAAGCAAATAAAATGAGAGATAAACACAAATTTTTAATTTAATTTAACTTTATAGATTTGAAATTCTAGAAAATCGAATTTTTCTTTAATAAAAAACGTCACCAATTCATAATTTCATTTTAAATATAATTCGTAACTGTTTCATTTTATTTTAATTAATTTTAATATATTAGGGTTCCTAATATTAATTGTTTGACATTTTTATTACGTATATTTATTTTTTTCATAATATTTAATTTTATTAATAGTTTAATCTAATATATCGTGTGACAATGAAATTTATGGCTTATATTTATTTTTACTAATTAATCTCATTAATAACTTTAATAAATAATATTTTAATGTTTTTAGTACTAACAAAATTTAAATTTTACATTCATCGTTATTAATTAACCCTATCTTTAACCTTAATAAATAGCATTTCTTTTAAGTGGATATACTGTAAAAAAAAAAAAAAAAAATTAAATACAATTTTTTCATTTTTAATATATAGAAGTAATTTTACTTTTATATGTCATTACAATTAAAATATTAAATTTCCATAATATGATAAAATCTTATTTGTTTTGAAATATAATATTTAATGTGCAACATTAAAAATTAATGTTATATAAATGAAAATTACATTTTTTATCCTATGACCCTTAAAATATTTTATACAATATTATAAATATTAAAAATATATAAGATTTAATTAATTGTAATTAAAAATAACAATATTATATAAATTATAATATATATTTTTCTTTTAAAGCAAAAAATATTACTAATAAGCGAAACGAATTTTATTTTAAATTAAATAATAATCTAATATTTTAATAATTATATATAATATATAATTTTTATTAGCTAAAAAATTTATACTATTATAAAAAAACTGAATAGTGTAATAAAATAAATATAAAAAAATGTTAAAAGATAAAAATTGGTTATCTTTTCTACTATTTATATTTAATATATTTATTATTAATATAAATGAAGTTAAAGCACAGGCCATAGAGGACTGTAAAATATTTTATGAAGCATTCGACCATTTCGGTAAAAGTAAAGCTAATTTTGATGTTGATACCGAAAATTGTTGTAATACACATAGTATGGTGACATGTAAAGACAACCATATTACAGAAATGTAAAATAAAATAAAGATAAAGCATTATTTTATCTTATATTTTAATAAAACCAATAAATAAAAATAATAAATAAAAATAAAAGAAAAATTATATATATCATAAATAAAAATTCAATACATTAGACTAACGATACACCTATATTTAAAATAACAGAAAAATTAGAAATTTAGATTGTTATAATAGATTAAGTCATGAAGATATGGATGCCATGATAAGCAAATTTGGTGAATTACAGTATTTAACTACATTGTAATTGAAAATATTTTAAATAAAATTTAAAAGATAACTTTAATTATTTCATTTCTAATTTACAAATTTAATAATTAAATTTATATTTACAAATTTTATATTATACATATAAATGATAGTGATTTAAGCTATAGTACTTGGTGCGATGATTTCTTTCCTAAAAATATATCAAAATTAAAAAACTTAAAATCTCTGTAAATTTCAATATTAAAAATCTTAAATGTTAAATTTTGAATTATACTATTTTATAAAAATTTATATTTCTTTTCGTTAATAAATAAAATATAATATAATATAATATAATATAATATAATATATTATATTATTATATAATATAATATAAAAAAATTAAATAAATATATATTTTCTAAAATATTTATATTTTTTTTAAAAAAATTTAAATATATTTTTATATAATTAACTTGAATAATTATTATTAAAACAATAATAAACGATATTAGAATTATGGTGAAAAATACGTTTACTCATGTGCTTCCTGAAAGTATATCTGAATTGACCAATTTAGAGATATTGTATATTTTCATTTTAATTTCTTTATATATATGATAGAGTTGATTTATTTGAAATATTACTTAACAAATAATTTTTTTTATTTTTAATGATTAATAAAATTTTATATATCGCAATAAAAAAATTTATTATAATTCATATATATTACTTAATATAAAATAATAGAAAATTATCAAATAATAAATTTTTTGGTGAAATCCCTAGCTCTTACGGTAATCTAAAAAATTTAAAAATTTTGTGAGTGACTTATCGATCAAATGATTTTGATATATAAATATATTATTTTATTTTTATTTTCTTTGTAAATAGAAATAAAATAATAATTCTAAATGTTTTACTTATTAAATATTCAAATTTTAATTAATTTTTATATATAAAAGATTATTAGATAATAATGGATTATCCGAATATGTTCCTTATTCTTTCAAAAATTTAAAAAATCTGAAAACTTTGTATGGATTATTAAATATTTACATTCTTTATTTGTTTTATGTTATTTTAATAAATAGCAAAATTTTAAATATTAACAAAATAATTTAATAATAATTTTAGAAATTTAAATAATAATCGAAAATTAAAAGGTTATATTCCTAAAGATTTAAAAATTGAACAATGCGATTATGGCGGTACAAAGTTATGTTCTTTAAAAAGTAATACTTGTAATAATAATTTCGAGAGAAAATGTATTTTAGCAGATCTTCAAGAAATTAACTCTTCTAACGGTATTCCAGAAAATGATATTAAAGAATACGAAAATGAAGCTTCATCTAAAAGTAAAGATGATTCTCCAGTTACAATTTTTATTTATTCCATATTCTTTATCATTGGTATACTTGCTATTTTGTACATTTTAATATGTTGCTGTTGTGGTTTTGGCGCTATATCTATGCTACGTTCAAGAAAGAGAAATCGCTCAATAGACTCTAATAATAAAAAGGGTAGTTCTACAAATGAGGACAACGCCGAAATTTTAGATAAAAAACCATCTGAAGAAGTGAAAATAGACTTCAAATAAATAATAAGTTAAAATTAAAATTTAATTTAACTTTTTAAATTTTTATCTATATTTTAATTCCATATTAATATAGTTAATTAGAAATAAATAATCAAAAATTAAAAAAAAATTAATATTTAAAGTAAAAAATAAAAAAAAAATATTACAATTAATAATTCAGAAAAAAATAATTTTTATTCTAAACCTCATATAATAATTTATAATATCTATTATTTTAATATCTATAATATTAAATTAATTGATATTACTACTCTATTTAGGCTTTTTAAATACTTTAAATTTTATTTAATAATTAAATGTGTATTTATTAAGCTCTAATTGTTAAAATTTTACAGTAAACCTTTAATTTAAATTTATTGAAAAAATATATATATATATAATATTACATAAAAAATTAAAACCAAAATTATCGAAATATAAATTTCGATTTATTATTAAAAAAATAGAAAAATTGAGTAAATAAAAAAAAAATATTATTAATTAATTTAAAAATATTACTGTAAATAATAAATTATTTTAAATCTATTTCTAAAAATAAAATAATCGATTTTACTAGAAACAATAATACTAGAAATAATAATAAAAATAAAATTATAAACTGATTATTTGTATATTTATTAAATAAAGAATATGTATATCTCTTTGGTTGAATTGTAATTAATTATAAATATTTATTTATTTAAAAACAATTTTTCTTTTAAAATGTTTAAAATATTTCTAAATTTTAAAGAAAATTTTTAATGTAAAAATAATATTTTCAAAATAACGGAAATATGTATAAAAAATTAAATTAAATATTTTATCTAATCACATCTTTTATTTAAAAAAAAAAAAGATTTTTAGATAAACTTAATAATGTGAAACAAAGACAATTAATAGACAATATTTTTAAATAAAGTTATATTTCGTCTACTGTTCCTTATTTTATAGAGATTGCAGAGTTTCAAACAAATGTAATACATTAATTTATCTATCTTTTAAATTGATGATGAAATGGTATTTCGTTGAATCTACCCTTGGTAATAGCGTCAACGTCGAAATGATAAGGCATAGATTTTCACTTCACAGTGAAAGATCCGATACATATCCAATTGTTAACACTAACCCAGTAATTATTACTCGCAATAATGGACACGGTGTTATCATCGATGAATGGGAAAAGCTAGTAACAATTGATTTTACCACACACTAATAAAATTATATTAAATATTTCATTTCTTCAATTTTTTATTTGAATTATACAATTTTATTATTTTTATAAATTATTTTTTTTATTTCCGGTTTGTACCGCCCTATGACCCCTCAAGACATGTGAATATTAAGGCAGTCACAACACTTTATAAATATAGTCTCTACTGGACAGCCTTACTATTTATTCAGCATTGGCGCTCTAACCAAACATATTATTGCCGAGATTTTCTAGCACGATTTTTCTAGGAATGCTTTTTCGGTTCCTAACCCCTAAAAGTGAGGCTTAGTAACCTAACCCGAGTGGGTCACGTGCTAACTCCACTTGGTAATAGTATTTAGTTAGAAAATTGATTATTCCTAATTTAGCTACTTGCGTATGAACCCATATGCTATTATAAATTAAATAAAGTTATTTTCAAAGTCTAAAAAAAATGCTTAAACTTTGAAAATAACTTTATTTAATTTATAAGTCTAAAAAAGATGCTTAAACTTATAAAAATATTTACAATATTTTTGTATAAAATATAACTTAATATAATAACCTGTTTATATAAAGGTATATTAAATAAATAAATGATTAATATAAAATAAAATAACTTCTAATGATATTTAATGTTTATAAAAAAAGTAAATACATAATAATCAATTTTAAAACTATATATTAATATCTTTTTCTTAAAATAATATTAATAAATTTAAAATAGATTTTTTTAAATAATTAAATTAAAAAAATTTAACACTATTAAATTTACTTAAATTTTTATTTATTTATTTTATAAAGTGAGGCGTTAAATTAGAACTAATATTCTATTTATAAGCCACATTTCGAAATGCAACATATTCAATATATATATTTATTAATATTTTTTAAAGTAAACTATAAATAATAAAATTTTATCAAAATATTATTAAAAATTATATGTAGTAATATATATATACATATATTAATAACAATTTATAATATATAAATAATAAATTAAAATATATTAATACTAGTTTTAAATAATGTTTAAATTTATTTTATAATATAAAGAAATTAAAATTTTATTTGATAAAATTATTACATCAGTCAACTTAATAAAAAAAAAATTAATTTACCGAGTTTGGTAAATTTTCTATGTATCAAGTTTTTTATTTTTAATTATTATTTTATTATTACAAATAAGGAATTATTTTATTCTTTTTGGTTAAATTAATTTTATTAAAACCCTTAACTTTAATGTTTAAATAGATCGATGAAAAAGAAATACCATTTAAAATAAAATTAAAGAGTTAACTCATATTTTATTTAAGTTTTTTCTTTTCCTTTCTTCTAGAAAATAAGTCATACAATCATAGCATTTTGAATATATTTTATAATAAAATATTAATTAAAAGTATTATTAAATTATTATTATTTTAATTTACTCTAATAACAAATTTAATTTTAATACATTTTCATCATTTACTTTAATAACTAATAAATATTCGATACAAATGGCATTTATCCCTTTCATCCCTTTTAGAATAAAAAAAATAAAAGTAACTATAATTAGTCTATTTTATTGAAATAAAATTCAATTAGTAATATACATATGATAATTTTATTTTTCAATATATCAAACATTGATTTAATATCTTTTTTTTGAAAACAAACCTTATTTTATAAAAATCTAAATAGAGTAAATAAAATTATCAATTTTATAATTTATTATATTTTTTTGTTACCTTTTTAAGTTAAATGATTCAAAAAAAAAAAAAAAAAAAAAAAAAAAAAAAAAAAAAAAAATCAAAAAATAAAATAAAATAACAATAACAATAATAATAAGAATATCAATAATAATATTTTTTTTTTTAAAAAAAAAATAAAATAAAATTTTATATTAGAATAAAAATAAAATTAAAAAAAAAATAGTTGATATTAAAAATAAAATAATATAAATAAACGAAATAAAATAAAAAAATAAATATTAACATTAAAATAATACACATTTAAAATAATATTATTAAATATTTTTATATTTAAGATTACCTTCAGTAAAAATATTAATAAACATAAACTTTTTTATTTATTACATAATCATCTAAATAAAAATATAATAATAATATTTTGCATAATTAAAAAAAAAATAAAAAAAATAACTCATAATATGAAAATATAATAAAAATTTATATAATTTAATTCTTAATATATTAATTATATATATTGAAATATTAAATCAGTTTTTAAATATATATATTTAATAAATAGATTTATATATTATTATTTAATTAAAATTTATTAGTTTATAATTTTTTGGATCATTTCATTTATTTTATTTTATTTTTATCCACTTTATGTTATTTACTAAATTATATTAACATCCGTTTTAAAATTATTTAATTGGTAATATAAAAATTAATATAAATATTATTTTATAATTAATTTTTTTATTTTTGAATATCAAATACATTAATAATATATAACAAATTTAAAATGTTTATAATAAATTAATTATGTTGTGTAACATTTTAGGGTTTATTGATATTAATAAAATTTTAAATTATATACATATAATGATCATAAAATATTAAAATCAGTAATATTTAAAATTTAATTTAAGAATTAAATGAAAAAATTATTTTTTAAAAAATAATGATACAATATTAATATATTAAAGGAAAATTTATAATAAAGTGGATTATATCAGATCTTATAATAAAAAAGGTTTGAATTATAAAAATATATATTAAAAAGATATATTTATATAAAATATTTAAAATCTCTAAGTAATAAATAAATAATAAATTTATCTCTATATGAATGATTATTTAAATATTTAAACAATTTATAATTATTTATATAATCCAATTTTCAAATAAAGCATTTATAATTTCTCCTATTGATTCTTTAAAAAATAAAATAAAATAAGACTTTATATTTATTTTTAATAAAGATTTTAATATTTTTAAATTTATAAAACCCTTCAACGAAAATATGAATATATAATATTATTAAAACTATTATTGTTTATGGTATTTAATAGTTAATTTTTATAATATTACTATATTTAAAAGTATTAAATTAATTATAATTACTGATCATTTACAATCATTTGTACTTATATAAAATTAAAAAGATTGTTATTGTTTTTATAATTACATAAACTACTTAAATAGTATATTAAATTAAATCTTTATGTAAAAAATCTTAAAAAATATAAAAATAAAAGTTTGTTTATTTAAAAATATTAATATTGCAATTATCCTTTAATATTAAAATAAATATAAATCATTTAAAAAGTTAACATCTAAATTAAATGCTTTATTATAAATAATTTTAGTAGTACTCGTATGAACTTTCCTAAAAGTATCAAATATGATATAATACAACTAATAATTTATAATTTCAAAAATATTTAATATATAAATAAAATAAAAATAAAATTGTTGTAAATATATTAAAATTAACAATAAATATTTATTTTTTACATATTTAAAAAATTATATAGATACTAAATAAAAAGTAGTAATAGATAAAAAATAAGATATTATATTAAATACTTAAAATATATTTATTAATTAATATAAAATAAAATACTTAGAAAAACTAATTATTTAATATTTTTTAAAGTTAAATTTGAGTTACATTTATAAATTTTTATTTATAACTTTTATTTATTTTTAATATAACAACATTCAATAATTTTATATAGAATTCTTATAAATAATAAATTAATACTATTAAAATTTATATAAAAGAAATATTTTTTTATTAATAAGAACTATATTTTCATAATTAATTGAATATTAATATATATTCAAATAATTTATAGGTATATTTTGATTTAAATAATTATTATTATCAATTTTAAATTTTTGAGATAATAATACTAAATTACTTTGAATATTATTATAACTTTGATTACTAACTGAAATATTTGTGGATTTATTAATAAAGTTTTCGTTTTCTTGTTTAATATAACTATTAACTAGGTTATTATTAACTGGTGTATTATTTAATTCATTTACATTATTTAATATTGAACTATTTTCATTAGTTATTTCAAAAGTGTATGGAATATTAAAATTGTTACTTTTAATATGATAAAATATATTATTATTTATTTTTGAATAATTATTGTTTTCTTCAATATTATAAAATGAATTATTTTCATTGATATTTATAATATTTTCACTATTAACCATATAAAAATTATTATTTTGGTTATTGTCATTATTAAAAATATTATTTATCATATTTTCATAATTATAATATAAATTATTATTATTATTACAATAATTAAAATATTTTTTATCAATATTATAATTATTAGTATAATTAATAATATTATTACATTCTGTACATTTATTATTTTTAATTTTAGAATTCTTTCTTACTATTTCTTTAAGAAGATAAGGTTTTCCTTTAATGAATTTGGGATGAAAGAATTTCCAATTTCCACTTTTATTTTTGAATTTAGTTAGATGTATATTTTGATTTTTTTTCTTAACATTATTTGAAAAATTAATTACTTTTTGAAAACCATATAAATTTAAAGACCGTATAAAACTTAAAAAATTATTATGTCTGAAGTATAGTCCTAAAACATTATTTGTAAATCCCGCTACATCATGAATAGTAAATGAAATGCCTGAAATATCCCATTTTATATAATTTGAAAAATTTACACAGGATAACATATGATAGAGCTTATAAACAAAATTCATTTTTGAAAATGGATATGAACTATTAGAATTGTAATTATACATCAAAGAATTTTTTGGTGTTGGATTTTTGTTTGATAATAAAAAATAATTAAAATAATTATTATCAGAATAATTTAAATAATCATTTCCACCATAAGTATTATTTTTTTTAATATAAACTGTATTATTAAAAATATTATTATTAATATTAATATTCATTTTTAAACTATTTTAAAGTAATTTTTAAAAATTATATATCTTAGTTTCTATTTAATTTTAAATTTGATTATTTAATAAAATTATTAATTATAATATTTTATTATATATTTATGTATTAAAAAATAATTGAAAAAAAAAAAAAAGAAAATAAAAAATATAATATCAAAATAAAAGTTTTAAATTTTAGTAGCTTATTTTTATAAATGTAATAGACAATGTAAATTAAAATATCAAATATATATTTGTAAAAAGAAAAGTTTTTTTATTAAATAATTCAATGTTTACTGTACTATTTAAATAATAAATTTAATTTAATTAAAAAAAATTTTTTATTTTACTACATAAAAAAATTTATTTATTTCTTAATTATTATACCATTAAAAATATATATTAATATTTTGTATTAATATTTTATTACCTACATTCTTAGGGTTTATATTTAATTTAAATATTATACCGAAAAATATTTTAAAATTATTTTATTATACTCATTATATTAATATTTATAAACACAAATAAAATAATATTATTTTAAATTTCAAATTTAATATTCTATTTTAATATCATTGGTTTAAAGAATAAATTTCTTAATTCTTATATATTTATTAAGATTTTTAATATTTCCTTTTTTTAACAACGAAATTATCATTTAATAATTTATTATTAAAATTTTATCATAAATAATATATAATTTCATTTAAATTTTTTAATCTTTAAAAAATTAATAATTATGTAATTTTTATAATAAATATAAATATATTTATAAATATGATAAAAAAGATTTTTTTTATTAATAATGGGTATTAAAAAAAATATTAAAATTTTATTATTTATAATATTTTTTATTGTTTTACTGCATATTAAATTATTTAAAATATTAATAATTTATATATTTATTTCATTTTAGTACAATAATTAAATTGTGATTTATTATTTTTACAAAAATTTCATTTTTAAATAGATTACATTATAAAATAAGAATATTTCTTATTTTAAATTATTTAAATAACTTTTTTTTTGAAGCTAATATTTAAATTTTTATATTTTAATTTAATGAGTATAGTATATGAAATTTTAGAATACTTAAAAATTTTAAACATTATAGTTTATGTTTCTATTTGATATTTTAAATATTAATTTCATAAAATTTTTTTCTATTTAAATTAATGTTCATTTCTTTGGCAAAAGTTAAAATTCATTAATATATCAAAAAATGTAATGAAATAAAACAAATTAATAGTTTTATTATTATAAAATATATATAATGAATTATTATTGAAAAGTTTAAATAAAAAAATAAATATTAATACATGACATTATGTAATATAAAAATATTTAAATCATATGTTAATAAAAATATATTTTATAAATGTAGAATATTTATTATTAAATAAGGTTGAATATTGTTTTGGAATTTAAGAATATAAAAGTATTTTTGATTAAAATTTATTTAATTTTATAAATTCAATATTTATATGATTTATACTCTTATTATTTAATAATCACTGAAAAAGTCCTATAATAAATATATTTTTTTTTATTAAACTATATAATTTATATATATATTAGTTTGAAAAATAATTAGATAGCCTATAATCTTTTATAGTTAACGGATAATACTAAATAATTAGTTACTATTATTGCTTTATTATTGCATCATCGATAATTTTATTTCACTAGTAAAGCTAATTTTTTTTTTGTTATAAAGAGTATTAGAGATTAGAATTTAGTTCTGGAACATTGAGGGAAGGGCAATTCGAAAAATTTCATTTCGAAAAGGAGCATTTCATTAAATTTAAATAAATAAATAATAACAAAAGTAAATAATAAAATAAATATATAATAAAATAAAAAAATAAATAATAATATTTAAGAAAATAAAAAAATAAATAATAATATTTAAGAAAATAAAAAAATATTAATATTAATTAAATAGATAGTTTTATTTTTTTTAAATTTTTTCATTTATTAGATAAAATACAAATAATTTTTTAATTATTGTTCTTATCATTTACTGAATATTGATTCAGTAATAAATGATAAGAACAATAACTAAATAACCCTAAAATTTAATAATAAATTTTAATAATTTATTAATAAAAAAACATCTTAAATATTCAATACAATAAAGTTTTATCAAAAACAATTTAGTTTTTTTTTTTTTTTTTTTTTTTTTTTTTATTAATTATATAATAATTTTATTTTATCGTGTTTTAAAATAATTTAATAACTTTTTATATTTATGAAAGTCATTACAAATATTTCTTTTATAAATATTTTTATATACTAAAATATTTTTTATTTAAATTTAAGATTTCTTATAATATTACTCAAGAATTTAAAAAGTAAAAAAAATAATCAATTAATTATTTAAGTATTATTTTTTAATTTTAATAATTAAATCATAAATTATTATCCTTTATATTTTTAAATTATTTTTTTATTGTATTTTTTTATATATAAATATAATTATTATTAATTATGTTATATTTATTTTTAATTTTTAAACTTTAATTTATATTTGTTATTACGTATTTGTATAACTTATAATATATATATCTTAAAATTTACTTATAATTTTATCTATTTATTATAGTTTTATTTATTTATATTTATTTATTTGTTCATTTATTTAATTTACAAATATTATTTATTTATTTTATTAATAATTTATTTAGTTATTTGTTAACTTTTACAAAAATTTCCAAAAAAGAAAATTTTCGAAATACCTCACACTTGGAATATTGCTAAGATGAATGCATCTTATTTTGGAATGTGGCTTATAAACTAAAATTTAATTAGTAATTTACGGGTTTACATTTTATTTTTATTTTTTAAAGTAATATTAAATAAATAATTAAATAAAAGCAGAAATAAATATAATTTTGCTATTTTTCTTTTTGTTTATTTTAAAATTTTCATTATAAAATTTTTTTTCATTAACTGTTTATTTATGATTTTACAATAAAAAAAAAAAAAAAAAAAAAGATGAATTAATTAAATAAATACTTAATAAAATAAAAAAACATTAATTTAAATAAATAAATAAATAAATAATAAAATTTAAAATATTTAATATATTTTATTAATAACAATTAAAAAATTGATTAAAAAAAACCAAACAAAAATTGAAATAAAAGAAACAAATAAAGTTAAATAATAAATTTTTATTAATTATAAATAAAATAAAATATGATTAAAATTAAACAAAATAATCAAAATTTATTTAATATAATTTAAGCCACTTTTATAAAATTGATTAAAAGGTACTATAGATTTAATTTAAAGCCACGTTCGAAATGCAACATGTTTTGAGTATTTTTTTTTTAATATTGATAAATATTCTTTTTATTTTTTAATTCTATGGTTATTAATTAAAGGAAAACATTGAATGAATATTTTTACCAATATATTTTGCAAAATAAATACATCCATAAACGTAACTTTAGTACTAATAATCCTGCATTTTCAGTAAAATTTTAAAGGAAAAACGTGGATTATTGAATACCTTTTACTATTATTCCAATAAATAAGTACAGTATAAAATAATTTTTTTTAGAAATAACCTGAGTTTTTTTTTATATGTAAATTTTTCATAGATTATAATATTTATTTATGTTATTTTATGTAAATAAAAAAATGATGCAAAAAGGAACGATAAAATTTTTAAAGAATTACAACAAAATTTTAAATTAAATTAAAAAAATAAATTTAGAATGAACATTTAATCTTGAATTATTTTATATAATTTTTATTTACTGAACTTATTGCTTTATTAAATGGGTCAATCTCTTTTTATTATTATTCAATAAATAAATAAATAAAGTATAAAATATATTTTAATGGAAATAACGTGAGCTTTTTTTATATGTAAATTAGTCATAGATTAATATTATAATAATTATTTATGCTATTTTATGTATATAAGAAAATGATGGAAAAAGAAACGGTGAAATTTTTAAAGAATTACAACAAAATTTTAAATTAAATTAAAAAAATAAATTTAGAATGAACATTTAATCTTGAATTATTTTATATAATTTTTATTTACTGAACTTATTGCTTTATTAAATGGGTCAATCTCTTTTTATTATTATTCAATAAATAAATAAATAAAATATAAAATATATTTTAATGGAAATAACGTGAGCTTTTTTTATATGTAAATTACTCATAGATTAATATTATAATAATTATTTATGCTATTTTATGTATATAAAAAAATGATGGAAAAAGAAACGGTGAAATTTTTAAAGAATTACAACAAAATTTTAAATTAAATTAAAAAAATAAATTTAGAATGAACATTTAATCTTGAATTATTTTATATAATTTTTATTTACTGAACTTATTGCTTTATTAAATGGGTCAATCTCTTTTTATTATTATTCAATAAATAAATAAATAAAGTATAAAATATATTTTAATGGAAATAACGTGAGCTTTTTTTATATGTAAATTACTCATAGATTAATATTATAATAATTATTTATGCTATTTTATGTATATAAAAAAATGATGTAAAAAGAAACGGTGAAATTTTTAAAGAATTACAACAAAATTTTAAATTAAATTAAAAAAATAAATTTAGAATGAACATTTAATCTTGAATTATTTTATATAATTTTTATTTACTGAACTTATTGCTTTATTAAATGGGTCAATCTCTTTTTATTATTATTCAATAAATAAATAAATAAAGTATAAAATATATTTTAATGGAAATAACGTGAGCTTTTTTTATATGTAAATTACTCATAGATTAATATTATAATAATTATTTATGCTATTTTATGTATATAAAAAAATGATGGAAAAAGAAACGGTGAAATTTTTAATGAATTACAACAAAATTTAAAATTAAATTAAAAAAATAAATTTAGAATGAACATTTAATCTTGAATTATTTTATATAATTTTTATTTATTGAACTTATTGCTTTATTAAATGGGTCAATCTCTTTTTATTATTATTCAATAAATAAATAAATAAAGTATAAAATATATTTTAATGGAAATAACGTGAGCTTTTTTTATATGTAAATTAGTCATAGATTAATATTATAATAATTATTTATGTTATTTTATGTATATAAAAAAATGATGGAAAAAGAAACGATGAAATTTTTAAAGAATTACAACAAAATTTTAAATTAAATTAAAAAAATAAATTTAGAATGAACATTTAATCTTGAATTATTTTATATAATTTTTATTTATTGAACTTATCGTTTTATTAGATAGTTCAATCTCTTTTTATTACTATTCAATAAATAAATAAATAAAGTATAAAATATATTTTAATGGAAATAACGTGAGCTTTTTTTATATGTAAATTAGTCATAGATTAATATTATAATAATTATTTATGCTATTTTATGTATATAAAAAAATGATGTAAAAAGAAACGGTGAAATTTTTAATGAATTACAACAAAATTTAAAATTAAATTAAAAAAATAAATTTAGAATGAACATTTAATCTTGAATTATTTTATATAATTTTTATTTATTGAACTTATCGTTTTATTAGATAGTTCAATCTCTTTTTATTATTATTCAATAAATAAATAAATAAAGTATAAAATATATTTTAATGGAAATAACGTGAGCTTTTTTTATATGTAAATTACTCATAGATTAATATTATAATAATTATTTATGTTATTTTATGTAAATAAAAAATGATGGAAAAAGGAACGATGAAATTTTTAAAGAATTACAACAAAATTTTAAAATAAATTAAAAAAATTAATATAGAATGAAAATTTAATCTTTATTTTATATAATTTTTATTTACTCAAGTTATTATCTTATTAAATTGTTCAATTTCTTTTTATTATTATTCCAATAAATAAATAAATAAGGAATAAAATATATTTTAATGGAAATAACGTAAGCTTTTTTTTATATGTAAAATTTTCAAAGAATAATATTATAATAATTATTAATATTATTTTATTTAAATAAAAAACTGATGAAATAAGAAATGGTGAAATTTTTAAAGAATTATAGCAAAATTTTATATTAATTTAAAAAAATAAATTTATAAAATAATTAAAAAGAAATAAAAATCTAAAAATAAAAAAAATTATATAAATTTTTAATTTTAATTTTATATTTTTTTTTTATTTTTGTGTTTTTTTTTAATATTATTTTGAATTTCTTATTTATTCGTATTTAATATCTTATATTTCTTATATTATTTTTTATGAAAATAAATGTAAATATGAATTTATTTCTTTATAATATGTATAATTAAATTTAAATATATATAAATTTTTTTTATAAATATATAAATGAAGTATATAGAAAATATTTTTAATATTAAAAAAGAATTAAATAAAAAAATTTAATGATAATTTCTTTTTTTATGGTTATTTTTTAACATAAAATAAAATTTAAATAATTTGAAGAAAGCTAATTAAAATAATTTTATAAATATATTTAAAAAAATTTATTAGTTTAATAAATTTCTCTTAATATTATGTTAAACAATAATATATAAATTTATTTTTTATTCAATTTTTATATTTTTATTATTATTATTAAAAATTATTAAAGAAAAACATATATTAATAATTACATTTAATTATTATTTTTATAATATAAAAGTTATTTGATTTTTTTATTTTATTTATATTATCGAAAAATTACAAATATTGTTATTAAAATATATAATTATAAAAATATAAGTAATTAAAATTAAAAAATTAATAATATAAGTAATTTATTAATTAGATTAAATTTATTATTTTTATAATTTTTTATAATTTTAACGTATATTTCTTATTACAATTTATTAATAATTTATAAGAATATTTTAGAATTATTAATCAATGGTGTCCTCATCATAATTTTGATTTAATAAAAATTTTTGAAGAAGATAAACTACTGATGATGAAGCGTTATAATCATTTATTAAATTCAAAATTTCATTTTTGTTTGAGTATAATTTATTAAGAATATAATTATTCTTTCTTAAAAATGCTTTTAATTTTAAAGTATCATTATTTTTAATTAATTGAACCATCTTTAATTTTTTATTTTGAATAATTATTTCAATTTCTTCAATAGCATATTCTTTACTAAAGGGTAATATTGTATCATTGTTTATTATAAAATTGAAAAAATCGTAAAAAGGTTTTTTATTAAAATGTCTATCAAAATAATTTAAATAAAAAAGAATAAAATCTTCAAATGAATTGGAATTTGCTGTATCATAATATTTATAAAGGTATTCCACTTTTCTATAATCTTTTTTGTCTAAATATTCTAAATAAAAATTTCTTGGAATGTGTATTTTATTTTTTTCTGCATTAATTATATGATTAAATTTTCTTTTCGGAATACCTTCTCCATTCTTGTATAAAATAAGAAGACTTTTTATAAAGTTTGTATCAAAAACATAATTTTCTAAACACATTTTGATATATTTAAATTCAAAATTACTGAGACGTTCAATTTCAAATTTTTTTAAAGAAAATCCAATTTTTAATAAAAAATTTAATTTTTTCGTTGTTAATAATTCTTCCTCTCTTAATATCTCTATAATATATTTATCATTAATTTTAAAAAAAATATCGGCA
Source organism: Neocallimastix lanati (nom. inval.) (assembly GCA_016946835.1). Classification (NCBI taxonomy): domain Eukaryota; kingdom Fungi; phylum Neocallimastigomycota; class Neocallimastigomycetes; order Neocallimastigales; family Neocallimastigaceae; genus Neocallimastix; species Neocallimastix lanati (nom. inval.). The sequence goes on along the minus strand of JACVTC010000196.1, from coordinate 199,906 downwards.
CCATTTTTAATTAAAAATTCAACGGCTTGAAAATCTGAATTCTCCAATGATACTAAAAGTGGTGATTTTATACAATTATTAATATCTATTAATTCTTTTGAATTATTTATATCATTTACATTTTTTTTATCTTTGATATTGTTCTTATTGCATAAATGATACAAATGTTTAACTTCATAATTTAATGTTTTATAGTTACAATTATTATAAATTAATTTTACAATTTTTAAAGAGCAATTTAGGAATAAAGCCGTAGTAAGTAAATCAAAATTAGTACTATTTAAAAAATAAATAGGAATTTCTATACTATTAATAAAATCTTTTAATTTATTAAAGTTATTCATTTCAAGTATTTCTAAAACTGATTTCTGTTTTTCTGTAAGAATATCTTCGTTTTGCATTTTTTTTATTTTTAAAAAATTTATCACAACTAAAGAGTTTGTTATTTCTTTATAATTTATTTTTTGTATAATTTTATTATGTAAAATTAAAATATTTAAATATAAATAAATATATAAAATTTGACTAAGGGAATTATTTTTTTATAACATATTAATTTTGGTTCATTTTAAATTTTTACTTTTTATTTATATTAAAATTAAAAATTTTTTAATAATATATTTATTATTATATAAATTTTTAATTATATAAAAAATATAATGAATAAAAAATATTTTAATAAAAACTATAAATTTAATTAAAAACTTTAAGAGTAAAACTTTTATATTAAATAATGTACATTTAAATATTTATATATTATTTAAATTATAAAATAATTAAATATATAAAAATTATTAACTAAATTTATTATTTAATTTAAAACCTTATTTTTATTTAAATATTGGTACTAAAATTATAATAGATACTATAATAAAACACATAAATAAAATATATTTTATAAAATTCAAAATAATATAAATAAATTTATGATTTTATTTATATAATAGCATATTTTATAAATATTCCAATAATTATAAATATTTTATTTTTTTTATTAACATAAATTTTGAAAACATTACATACATATTTTTATTTATACATAAAAAAATGTATATATATAGTTTTTTATTTCGTTAAATACTCTATAATAATAATTCAAATAAATAAAAGTGCTTTTTCTTTTTTTTAAAATAAAAAGATGTTATATATAATATATTAAAAAAATTTCAATAAATTAGATACAAAGAAAATCTTTTATAATAAAATATTCTCTAATATTTTTTTAAATTTTATTTTGAATAATTTTAACAGATCAATACCTAAAAATAAAAAATTAATATTAAATTTTAAATAAATTATAAATTTTTTTTAAATTTATTATAGAGTATATTTTTAACTTTCAATTAGGTAAAAGCGAATAAAAGGGGAATTAGATATTTAAAAATAAATAATAATTTCTATAGTATGAAAGGAAAAAGACCAAAATTCAAGAAATTTAATTTTTTATATAATGGAATAATTATATTAATTAATTAGTGATTCTCTAATTCCAATAATTTATTTATTATATCGAAATGCTTATACTATTTTCAATGTAATTTTATTATTAATGATAATTATAATATTATTTTAATAATAAATATAAATTATTTTAGAAATAATATGATATTATGATTATCACATTAATATGATACTTTGGAGTAAAATATTAAATAATTTAATTATAATTTTTTTGTATCTCAAATTAATGTAAAAATATATTAATATAAATTTTACTATATTATTAACTTAATTCTTTATTAATAGTTCAAATTATATAATTAATTATTTTATATTTAATGTTATTTGGAAATTTTTTTGTTTTATTATCAATTAAATTTTGTTTTTATATATAATACTATTTAATTTAATTAGAAAAATATAATAGAATTAAATGAATAAATATTATAAATCAGATATATTTTCAAAAAAAGTAAAATATTAATTAATTTTTTTTTTATTTTAGAATATTTTAATATTATTTTAATTTAATTTCATATCATTTATATTTAATATTTTTATTCAATAATTATAATTTTTTTATAAAACTTAAAATTATTTACTAAATCTAATAAAAAATTAAAAAAATTATAAATTCACTAATATTAAGAATATTAATGGACTTAAAATTGAAATTTACTAATAGATCAATTGAAATTTAATTTTGCTATTGACAAATTCGATTTTAATTATAAAAAATAAATATTAAGAATATTAAATAATTAGAAACAAAAGGGTTTGGACTCATTTATTAAGATAACTTATTTTAATTTAACCCTTAAGAAATTAACAAAATATTTGGAAGAAAAATAACAATAATTCGACAAATAATAGAAATATTACACTGATATTCCCGCTATAAATATATTTATTAGAAAGCTATTACAGTGAACTATAACTTATGTTAAATACAACTTAATAGGATCATTAGAAGACGAGATATTGGACTTTAATAAGATCTTTTAATTAACGAAAATAATTTAATTATTTTAAATAGACTCTAAATAATTATATAGCAATTAAAATAAATAAAATATTAATTGAAGGCGTAAGACAATTATTTACGACAACATTTTTCACAGAACTTTTAATGAACCAATTTTGGTACTTTTTATAGTGTTTTCTTTGGTTTTCGTATACTTTCTTTTCTTACCCATTTTCTTTTTTATGATTTTATTTATTTTATAATTTTTAATTTACTTAGTTATAATTTATTTAAGTATTTATAGATCCGTTCACTTACTTAGTTTACTTACTTAGTTGATATTAGTTTATTCACTTAATTTTTTTATAAATAATAAAAATAATAATAAAATAAAATATAATTTTTTCTTAAAAATAAACATATTAAATTTTATTATTTTAAATAATTTATTATAAAAAATCTTTTCTTTCGCTTCCGTATCCTCTATATATTACAAAAAAATAATTTCCCAAATGGAAAAAGTAGATTTTACTTAGTAAAGAACGAAATTTTTATTATTTTAAAATTAGTTTTAACAAAAATAATTTTTAAATTTTAATTTATATATTATATTAAAATTAAATTATTAATAATAAAATTAGATTTACGAAATTTTCAAAAAATTAAATTTTATTAATAATTTATTAATAAATTAATATATAACATATAACCATGTATCAATTACAACTAACAGAAGACTTCGTTACATGATCATCTTTCAGAATTCGGATACCAGAAGAATCTAACAGTTAGGCATAACTTATACTAAAACTAAACTAAAATAAAAATAATAATTAATTATTTTATAAAATGAATTTAAAAATAAAATTCCATGATATTAATATAATTACATGAATAAAATATATAATAATAATAAATGAATATTAATAATATTTAATAATGTATATAATATTTATAATATTATTATTGATATATTAATATAAGTTTAATATTAATAAAGTAAAGATTCATTTTAAAATTTTGATTTTAATTATTTTTGTTAAATTCTTTTAAAAGTTTAAAACAATTTAAATTGGCCTCATATACCCAAGATGCTTAAGAAAAGTATAACTTTTCTATTTGATAAGATATTGAATTTTTCGATAATGTTTTCTTTTATATATGATTTTTTCAATTCATATTCTTTTTTATCACTAACAATTACTGTTAGTAGAAGTTTTTTTTTCTTCCAAAGTAATTTTCATAAATATTTTCATGTTCAGAAATATGTATTGCAGGATGAATTCTGATATTTTTTAGTAAATACAACTTTTATAAAATGGAAGAAATTTTCTTAATGAATTTACAAGAACCAATCTTTTTTGGCTTTAATTTTTTATTTCCACTATGAATTATGATTGAACTATTGATACACTTTTTATCACCAACTTTCAAATTTGGAACTTTAGTATGAAGTTTATTTGCAAATTCTTATTGATTTTTTCTTTTTGGTTGTAAATTTTCATTAAATAATCTTGAAAGATATTTTATGAATTTATCAGTTAGAGGAACATCTGTACTGCTTTGGGTTGTTGGTGAATATTTTGAATTTAATCCATAATTTGCATATAAGGATTAGTACTTATTAGTACTTAATTGATTTTTTAATAGTATTGTTGTATCAAATTTCAAAAAGAGATAAATAATTATGCCAATTTGAGACTTAAATTTAGAGTAGCATCTAAAGAATAATTATACAAAGGAGTTCACCATTTCCGTTAAATTGTTGGTTTGGTAGTGAAAGCTAAAAGGAAGTTAAATTAAGATTTTGTGAGTTTTGCAAATAGCAGTCTAGAATTTATAATTGAATTAAGTACCTTTAAAGGAAAGAATTTTAATTAGTAATCCATTAAGTCTGAATATATGAGTTATGAATGCGTTAACAATATCTTTAGAAGAAGGATCATTGAGGAATGGAATGAAATGACCCATTTTAGAGAGCATATCAAGATTGATAATAATACAAGTAAATCCATTGTAGAGGGAAGATCAGTTATAAAATCTATCGAAAACGAAGGTAGAAATTTATACATAGCAAGAAGGAAACTCAGTATGTTTACACTATATATATAAAAAAAAATCGTTTCACTAAAATAATTTTTTATTAACTTTAAAATTTAAAATAAAAACATGAATGTTAAAATATTTTACTAGTTCAATTCACAAATTAATTATATATTTATATTTAATTTTTTATTTTTATTTTAGTAATAACGCTTGTGCGTTAACTATATACAATAGAATATTTTAATAATTTGATACAATTTTGGTTTATTTAAACATAAAATACTTTATAAAACTTACTAAAAATAAATTTAACTAAATATAGAATTTAATAATAAAAATATAATAAAATAATTATATGCTTATTGTACAAAACTAAGCTAAAATCTTATTTGATTAGCAGGAATTTCTAACTGTTCTAAGATATATTACGTTATCACAATGATATCATTGAACAGTTAACATTTGACCATGTATTTTTTACAAGGCCTCTCCCAAGAAGCAATCTACTAATTATTGAAGACGTTAGCAATAAACCGGCTATAACTAAAATCCTGGTAATTCTCTAGCAACTCTGCATAGTGATGATTCTCATTAATCACGTCAGCGTTTACCCATTCTTATTTATCATTCTTGTAAGAAACTAGGTACTAATACTGTCCTTAATGTTTTCTTGAACTTAGAATATGAATTATTACTTGATTACAGTAGGAGCTGGTACTAAGATCTTTGATTATACGTAGTAACGCTCTAATGCATTTTAAATGAAATACCGGATACATGTTAAGAAACGGTAAGCCGCTAATATCATATCAAGAATTCTTCTTCGCTTCATTCACATCATCATTTTATATATATATAAAACACATTAAATAGGTTTCTACATTGAAATTATTCCTTTCGACTTGGCCTATAGCTTCATGGTGACTGGTTGTAGTATTGCTTATCTCTGTCTCGAAGAACTCTATTAGATCTTTCTATATCTGGATTGTAAATAGAATTCCTCGATCGGTAGTTACCACCTTACAGAATCCATACAATCTCTATATTTCCTTTTAGAAACGCATCAATAGTCTCTTTTGTGTTTGGTAAATGTTTGAATTCTATCAGGTGAACGATTTTGGTTAATTTATTAAAATACACTATAATATTCTTTTTATCTTCCATGTATATCCGTCATCAATTCTTAATTTGGCTTTTTACTTGCAATCGTTTATAAAATCTAATTGATTTTATTAAAAGGGTAATTCAGAGACTTAGATTCGTAATTCAGTACCATCTTCTTTATGCATATCATTTTTCTTATTAGCTCCGGTTTTACAGACTTACACGTAGTTTGAAGCATTTTTTCTCATTTTTGGCCAGTGAAAGTTTCGAGATACTTAGTTTGATGTCTTATCGATTTCTAGGTGACCTGCATATTCCGAGTAATGATTTAATATTATTATTGTTTTCCTAAATAACATGGATATATAAAATATTAAGGATTTTCTTTTCTAAAAAGAAAACTGTCAACTTATAATCAGGGTTTCTTGTTATAATTAATTCTTGTATCTTATACTTAATTCTTAAATATTTCTTGTGATAGCTTATCCTACCAATAGGCCTGTTTAATATCATCTTTGAATTTAGTAGCTAAAGCCAAAGAACTAGTTTCTCGCTCAACTTCTTTAAATATTACCACTTGATCTAGTCTTAGAGCTATCTTTGTCAAGCTCTTTACACTTTATATTCTCAATTTCTCTCATTCTTTTTCACAGGTCAACAAACAATTTCATACAGGTATATATCAAATAATTCTGGTCATCTAATCTTCCTATAGGTTAAGAAATGTGGTTTTGAATCAAACAGTAATTTTATCTTGTAGCTCTATATGATAACCTTATGCTTTGAATCTTGAGGAAAGCATCTCAATTAAATAATAACACTCTTAATGGCTAGCAATTATTTTTATGCTATGGAATAATTAACTTCTGTTTTACTGAGTGCTTTGAGTAATAGTATATTAGATGAAGAGTCACTTCGTCTTCTTTTTGTGATAATACTTCTCAGATGGCTTAATTATAAGGGTCACATACGACAAAGAACTTTTTGTTACATTCAGAGTAAGCTGGTATTGATGAGAAGATAAGCATTTTTTTTCAACTTATTAAACGCGGCCTGTAATTTTTTATTACACTCGAATTTTTCCTTCCATTAAGCTATTATAAACAAATGTTTTATTATTTCTTTTTTTTTTTTTTAAACACCATTTTTCTTATTGTTTCCTCTACTGAGTCCTCTGTTTGACTCTAACAACAATCAATTTTAAAAAATTTTTATTTTAAATATTTATTAGTAATATTTTCTATAATTTTCCTTCTGTAAAAAAATTAATAATTTTATAGAATTTCTAGTAATAATTTATTTTATTTATGTACCTAAATTAATATTTATTTTTGGGCGATGATAACAGGGAATTACGGCAAAATAATATAATATAATATTAAATAGAAATGACACATACAATAATACAAAATAAATTTCTTAATAAATTTATTATTTTATGGTATGGTTCATTTTTATAGATTAAAACCCTATTTCTAGAACTTTTTATACTTTTTCATTTAAAAAATTTTTTTCCTAACCCTAACACGTTGATATTTGTGTTTTTATATTATAAGTAATAAATAAATAATACTTTAATTATAGTTAATTTATATTTTAATAATTTTTTTTTATTAATAATCAAATTCTTTTATAAAAAAATTTTTTTTTATTTTTATTTTAATTATATATTTATGGTATTAGGTAAATTAAGTTTTTGTTTAATATTATAAATAATCAATTCTTTTTAATAATAATAAACAAAAACGTTATAGTAATATTTAAATAATAAAAATTTTTGTGCGAAATGGTATTATTTTTAATATTATAAATAATTAGAAAAATAATTAATAGATATTAAAAAATATAACAAATCATTTTAGAAAAATAAAAATATTTTTTTCATATTTTTATTTGATTTTTTTAAATATTTATAACTTTATTAAATATATATATTAAAATATTATACATGATTCTTATTAACAATATTAAAATTATAAGTTATATTTGTGAATATAATACTAAAAGAAACTATAACATTAATAAATATATAAATTTTAAAATTATATTAAATATAAATTTACTATTAATAAAAAAAAGTTATATATATAAAATTATTAATAAAATATTTTAATTAAATTATTATTTAGTTTTTTATATGAGTTTGATTTTTTTTAATTATTAATTAATAATTATTGAGGAGGTTTTTGCATATATTTAAAAAAAAATTTATTATTTTTTTTAAATTTTTTAATACGACTATAATCATTATTTGAAATATATTTGCTATAGAGTTCATGTTTCCTAATTAAAATTCTATTAAATTGATTTCTTAAATGAATTTCGTTTATAAATTCTTTTTTATTTTCATGTTGAAATTTTGGAATTTTAACATGCTTATTTATTATTTCATATAAAAATTGAAGTTTTATGTCATTTTCACATTTCTTATCTAAATAATTAAAATGATAATCAAAAAATTTTAATCCTCTACAATGTTCTTCTGATGTTTCATATTTAAATAACTCTAAAATTTTATTAAATTCCCTTTTTCGAAAATAATAGATATACCACATAAAATAAATGTTGATTTCATGTTTGAAAATGTTTTTATTTTCTTTTTCATTTATTTCTTTTTTATTTATTTCCTTATCATTCTTTTTTTCATTTTTTTTTATAATTTTCTTTCTTTCTTTTAATTTATTATCAATATTATTATTATTATTATCATCATCATAATTATTATTATACTTATTTTCAATATTCTTATTAAATAACGTAATTTCTTCAAACGTTAATATAAGTGAATCAAAATCATTTTGAAAAAGTAAATTAAAATCATTACGACTAAAAACATATTGATATTTTACTAAAATTGGAATAAAATCTTTACTAAAGTATTAGTTTGTAATTAAATATTTTAATAATGTCATATTATTATATTTTCGATTGATATTCGCCCCTTTTTTAATTAAAAATTCAATAATTTCAAAATTTTTATAAATAAATGAATTGAGTAATGGGGAAATTAATTTATTGTTTATAAAATAATAATAATCCACTTCTCTAATGTTACACCATTCAAAAATTTGGTTTATAATTTTTTCATTACATCCACATTCGATTGAGTAACATAAGATATCAAAATTTTCATTTTGCAATTTTTTTGTCGGTATCATAAATACCCCTAAAAATTCCTCCAAACTATTATAATCTTTTATTTCAATATAGTGTTTTATTTCCTTAATATCGTTATCCATTTTATAAAATTCTGAAATATATATTGTTAGAAAATTTAATATTTATTAATTACTTTTAATAATAATTTTAATTATGATATAATAAGTATTAAGTATTAAATAATAATAAAAAAAAAATATTAAATATAATTATTTTTTTAATTTATTATATTATATTGAAAATAATTTAATTTAAAATAAAATTTATTAAGTAAAAATTAAAGTACATTTTAATTTTATTATATAAATTATATTATTTAAATAAAGTTTTTTATTTATATTATTTAAATATAATTAAGTTCAAATAATTTATATAAACAATAATAAATGCAAATAATATTAGTTTTTATATAAATTTAATAAATAAAATAATACGAAATTTATAAAAAGATTTTATATTAAAACAAATATTTATTTATTTTATACAAATTATAGAAATGTATTAATCGTATAACCTAATAATATATGTAATAATAAGTATTTATTATTACATTATTTTTAAAAATAATAATTACTAATATGCATTACAAATATATTTTTTTAAGTCAAATTTAAATTTTATTATTCAAAACCAAATTTGAATATTTTTTAAATTATTATACTTAAATAACTCAAAAGCTTATATTTTTATTAGCATTTTTAATATTTTTTTGTTTAATTCTATATTTAAATAAATAAAAAAATAAAAATTAAATAAAAAATTATTAATATAAAATATATATATGAAAGAATATTATATTATTTATTAAATATTTTAAAAAAAATAAATTTACATTGATATAAAAAATTACTATTAGTGTTTTATAGTTTTTGATTATGAAAAATAAATTTCTTAATTATTATTAAATTTAAAAAAAGTAATATTAATTTTTGAAGAGAGTTCAAAAAAATAAAAATTTATATTAAAATATATAATAAAGTTTCATGTTATAAAGAAAACATAAATAAAGCAAATTATCTATATATATAATTAGTATTAAATTATTTACATGTTTCTGATGTAATATTATATTAGAAATAAATATTATTTTAATGAATAAATGATTTTGTATTGTATATATCATTTATAAATAATGAATTCTTAATTTGGTTAGGTATTAATTTCATTAATAAAAACAGATTTCGTTTTTGTTATTGAATTTAAAGTTCCAGTGAATATCATTGATTTAATATATTTTTTCTTATATATAAAGATTTTATAATAATTAAAGTTTTAAAATATTATTACTATATTTTTTGCTTAGAAGTAAAGAAATTATTTATTTGAATATATATACATTATATTTTCTTCAATTTTATTCAAATTATTATTTATATTTTTATATCTCATTTTTGCTTATTATTTTTTTTAAATCTTCTAATTATAACATAATTTATTATGAATCAATTTTTTTTCAAATGCGTATTTTATATTTTTAACAGTATTTTTTATTAACTTTTTCCATTTTATATAAATTAATAAATACAATAAATTTATAGTTAACTATTTTTATATCTCATCTTATTCAACCTAAGCATTATATTAATAATTTGATATTTATTTTATTATAAAATAAAATATATATTTAATTATCATATTTTATTTAAATTTATACATATTAATTATTTAATATGTTATATTTAATTTTAAGCTTGTTATATTTATTAATAGATAAACATTTTAATTTTATTTAAAACATAATTTGTATACATAATTTATTAGTTTAATAAATAGTAATTAATAACTTTTATTAAAAGTTAGTTTTAACAGTATTTATTATTATTATATTAGTTAAATAAATGTAATAATTTTAATTAAGTTTATTTTTAGATTATTTTGTTTATGTTATTATATTTTAAATAAAAAAATTTGTCAAATTTAATCTAGTATTGTTTAATTTATTTAAATTTATAATTACTGAATAGTACATAATATTTATTAAAATTATAAGAAAATATTTTAAAATTTGTAATTCTTTTATGTATCTAATTGTAGAGGTAATAAAAAAAATAGAATAATTTAACTAACATATAATAGGTACAAATATTTCATTAATTTTTCAATAATAATTATTGTAATTGTGATGATGCATGATATACCAGTGCAGTTTCGTCGTTCGTAACACGTCGTTATACGTCTTCACGTCTACACGGAGCTAATTTACCTATATATTCTTATATATATCTCCATTTACTACATGCATCGGAACGGAAACTATTCAATCCTCCATAAGGTGTAATCATCCGTATATTGAATTTTTTCAGCATAATTGTTTAGGAATTAACAGGAGACTTTTTCAAAACTAACGATTATATGTTATCGTATTATCAGGTTTGGGTGAATAAGCAGCTGAAGGAAAAGCCTTTTTTATGTCATTATGATTATATGTTAACTTAGGATAAAAAAATTCAATACCTATATTTTATGCCGTGAAAGGAAATTAAATCACGGCCTCCTACGTTAACATGAATTGTCTAAACCTAATGGTCCAAAATGGCAGTTTTGTTTTAATTTTCAGTTTTTACCATTTTATGTGGGAATATTAGTGATCACACTTCCAAATAGTCAGAAATGTATCAACATCACAGTCTTACTGAGTATTCAATATTCATGTTCTGACATACTTATTATTGATAAGAATCTTCTTTTTCATTTTTATCAAATGAAAGTTAGGAAATTGAAAAACACACTCAATTTCCTAACTTCCTTTTGATGAGATAAAAGTATAATCTAACTCTTGGAAATATATTCTTGTTCCTGTTGTCAATGCATAAATATTGGAAATATTGCATAATAGTAGAATATATTTATTTGATACATGAAATTATGTATTCAAATTCTAATAATTCAATTGTGGAAATATTAAAATGATAATAACTGAGCATCTCTTCTAGAGGTACATTTAAGATAGGATTTTGTTTATATTAATTAAAATGTTTAGTATAATATTATAGAGTTAAGGGGAAATTATTACCTATAATCCTAACCATTATAAGGTAAAAATATCTTATAAGGAAAAACCTAAAAAATTATTGAACAAGGAATTTTATGTATACAAGTTGACAGACTAACGAAAGTAAAGAACCTAGTTCGATTTAATATAAGGTAGAAATAAGAATAAATATAAAAAATTATAGGTTTTATTTTAAAAAAAATATTTAATTTTAATATTTTAATTAATTTATATTTCATTTATTTGTATGAAAATTTATTTAAATATAATAATTTATATATGAATAATTACATTTAATTTATACAATCTTTTATATATAAATCTTTTGTTATGTCTTATGTCTAATTAAATTTATATGTTTCTAAATTATACAAAACTAAATAAGATATATTTATATTTTGATATGGCTAATTTTTAGTTGAATTTATATGCTTATAAATTATACCAAGATAAATTAGAGGATTTAAAGATATTTAAATGTAAAACATAAATTAAATATATATTTCAATAATTTTAATTTATTATATTTATTAAAATTTCTTAATTTGGTTTTATAAGAATGTGTATACATGATATTTTTTGGTATTAAAAAGTATATACAAAATTAGATATTTATTGGTTTGATTAAATTCAATGGATTTTTATAAACTTTAAATGTATTAATAATTGTAAAATAACACAAATTAAAATAATAAAGTAAATATTGCTAAATAAAATTTATTCATAGCCAAAAAAAAAATTTTTATACTCTGTACGAAACATAATATTTTATATCTACCAATATCGCTTTCAGTTGATCCATAGATATATCGAAGATATAATTTATAATTTAATGTCTGTGGGAGTTTTAACGCATTTTCCTAAATGTAGAGTAACTATTAAAGTAAATTTTTTTATCAAATAATATAATATAAAATAAATAAATTAACTGAAATAAAAAATAAACAGCTTAGTGTAAACCCAAGCTAACTTATTATTAATAGAGTGAAATAATGCATTGCTATATATTTTAAGGATAATAAAGTAATTAATTTAATATTAATATTAATGTTTCGTACAACGACTAGAATAGAGGGTGTTGATTTATATTAGGTTTTAATTATTTATTGGTTATTATTATAGTTTATATTAAACTTTCTTTTGAAAAAAGTATCGCTATATAACTAAATAAACGATAGTATATATATATATTAAATGATAAGTAATAATTTAATAGATAGTAATTATATAGAAATAGTAATAGAATCTATTTGAACTTTTAGTATTAAATTAAAAGTAATGGTCTATTTATATTTGTTTATTTATATTTGGAAAATATATTTAGTCAAAGTGACGATCCGCAGTCACAAAGATTAATGAAAAAATTACAACAAAAATTTAAAAGTGATCGAACTCAAGAGGAGGTAAAAAATGCGGTATTATAATTTAAACATGTATTAAGAAACTACTATAAATACATTGTTAAGTTTTATAGATTGAGCAGGATTGTGCAGCTCACTTATGAGAAGAAATGATTTCTGATAATGCAATTAAGACCTTAAATTAGTGAAGCTTTCTATGAGTTAACCAATGAAAAACAGATACTAGATAACAATATTGAATATCTAAGAAACAATGATAACATCAAAGCTGATAATAAAAATATATTCAATGAAAGATACGAATAGATAATTAGAATAATCTGGCCAGGAAAGGCTGTAGCAGAAGAAGAAAATAACAACTATAGATATGGTAGAAATTTTAGTAAAAATCTAAAAATATACTTAATTACTTTAAAATTATTAAAGGAATTTAATAAAAAACTTTTACAGGACTTCCAAACTTCTATTAAAGATGAAATCTAAGAAAGAAAATTTCCAATGGAACGAAGAGAGTCTGGCTGCTTTTCGAAATTTAAAGGAAATTCTTACATTTTTGCCAGTACTATCTTATCCTGATAAATACAAATAGCTCTTTGTCGAATGTTAAATTAATAATTATGTCATAATAGAAGTATTGCAACCAAAAATAGATGACAAAACCCTTTATCTGATCTTCTAATATTCTAGGACTATCAGCAAGGGTGAACTTAATTACTTAATTACAGTAAAAGAATTAATAACAATAGAAATGACATTCACCGAACGCAGATATTTCTTTAAGTGTGAAGTTTGAGATTATTATTTATTTTGACGTTTAAAATTTTCAGTTCCTTATCAAACGCCAATTGCTAATTGCTAAATCCTAGGCAAATCAGGCGAAAGGGATTAACTCAAAGCTTGTAAATTTTACTCTACTCATAAAGATGTCAGCCATAAAGAATATGATACAACTGTAAGGATATCATTATTACAATATCTAATTTAACCCGCTAAGAGGTACAACTAAAATTTATAACCAACTTATAAGTTAAAAAAAATAAGAAAAGAGTATGGATATTCAAGGAAAACTAAAAGGATATGTTAGTTCTTAGAATACTTGATGAATACAAGATGATATATTTAACATTTTTCAATTAAATTACTATCGCAATCAAGACATCGAATCTTTCTTAAGGGACATATATAATTTATATGGTAAGATTTAAACCTCAAACATATCCTAGAGACCTCATAAACAAGATACAAGGTAATATGGAACAAAGCTGCACAAATAAATATCCAAGGCGAGTTAAGTTTGGTTGACAAAGTATGGCTGAGGAAACCAGAAAAATAACATGTATTACATTTTTATAAGTTATTTATTGGTAATTTTGGACTATTATTTTAGTAGGTGTAGACCAGTCAAAAAAAATTATAGTGTAGATATAAAAATTTCACTATTTCCCAACATGTACTCAATGTACATATTAATTACCTAATCTTATTAGGAATTGGTAATAAGTTTAGAATACGCTCCTTTGAAGATGCCTTGTAGCAGATATATTATAAAATTATAGATATATTTTTATATATTTTTATGGTTTCATAATGTATATATAAACATTTTGCATAGAGTTTTGTTATGTATATAAAATTATGGCAAAATTTAATATAATTATTTCGTATTAAATTTATTTTATTATATTATTAATTTTTATGTTTAGCTAATTTTATTCCTAGATAGTTTATGCTCATATGATTAGTTAATTAAAGTTAATTAAATAATTAAACAAATATATAATTAATGACATACATAAGTAAATCATTTAATTGAATTTGTAAAACAAGCTTTACTATTAATGTAAATTATATTATTAAAATATTTTATTATTAAAAAAAAATAAATAACTAAAATAATAAATTATTAATACTTACTTCAAACTAAAAGTTCTATTAACAAATTATGTGAATAGTGCTGTGCTATTTTCTTTAAGCATTGACATGTTTTTATTTATTGAAATTTTGTAAAACCGTTCTTAGTATATTTCGAATAGTGTGATGTTAAATTATTTTTGCTTTTGTTATATGAATTATTCGATATCTTTCTTAAGTGTAAACTTACCTTTTCATAATACTATTATTCAATAACTAAATAACTAATAATATAAAGTTTAATAAATTAAACATTATGTAATAGTTTATTAATAAAGTAATTTAAAATTTATATATATAAATCTAATAATATTTTGTAGAAGTTTTAACATTAGGTTTGAAATTTTTGTTTTTGTACATTTAGATAATTTATTTTTAGTTTTAAAAATTTTTGACTTATTTTTTAGGTACAAATAGTTAATTAAGTTAATATTTATTCTCAAGTTTTGATTTTAATTATTTTTATTAAATTCTTTTAAGTGTTAAGGCTATTTAAATTTGTTACAACTTCTCAAATTTTATTAAATAATTAGTGTTCTTTCTATTTGATAAGATATTAGAATAGCAGTAGTGTTTTCTTTTATCAAATATTTTTTTGAAGTCTTATTCTTTTTCATCATTAACAATAATAATAGGTGATAATTTTTGTTCTTTTCTAATATGCTTGTCAAAGTATGGTTCAAATTTCAAAACATGTATGACTGGATATATCTTAAGATTCTTTGTTTGTTTTAGTTTATAGTAAACCAATTAAAATTTCTAAATTATTTTGTATGGACCATGTTTTATTGGTTGTAATTTTTTAATTTCTATTAAATTATGAGTGAACTATTTATCCATACTTTATAAATTTTTTGAAAATAGGAGAAACAGTTCTGTACTTATCAGTGAGTTATTTTGCTTATTTATATCTTGTGAAATTTTTTATGTGTTATTTTAATTTTGCAAGATTTTAAGTAAATTCGTCGACTCGGAGAATGTCAAAATTATTTTGTTTAGCAGGGAAAGGTCTTGAATTAAAATTATGATTTTTTTATTTAAATAAAAATAAGAAAATTTTTTTGAGTTTTGTTCTGAGTTAAAATAGCTAAATTTTACAGGATATAAAAATGCTTTACTAATCATTGCCTTTAAAATACTCTGACATATTAAATATTGTCAATTAATGAAATTCACACACTCCGTTAAACTATTTGTCGGGTGATAAATAGGAGATACAACGATCATAGTAATATTAAGTTAAGAATAAATTATTTTCCAAAATTTTAAAGTAAATTGAATTTAATTACTAGAAAATAATTTAAGAAAGTAATCCATGAATATGAAAAATGAGGATGAAACAGTATAAGTAGCAGAAGGTCATTTAGTGAAGGTAATGAAATGGCAATTCAGGTGAATTGCTCAGTAACAACAAAATTACAAATAAAACTATTAGAAATAGGAAGATCAATAATAAAATTCATCAAAAGAGAATCTTATGGTTTAGTAGGAATTTCAAAAGTATAAAGAATACCATAATGTTTACTTTCTTGGAATGATAAAAATTGTCACAGTAAAGGGAGTATTGCTAGATGTGGAATCATTATTAATTAAGGCGGAATCAAATTTTCAGGATAATGCACATTGTTTATCATTAACACAACATGAAAAATAAATATTTTATAATTAAATTCAGAGTGAATAATGCATTTCGAACAATTTTTTGAGTCATCTTTTCAGGTTAGGACTAGTAGAGGAAACCATAAGAAAGTTGAGCATGAAAGTTGTTGAACATCAATGAGAAAATTGATAAGAACTACAGAGACATATCGGAATTTTTTAATTAATACATAGCTTTAATTTTACCTGAGTAAGGTCAATACTAATGCAAAATTGATATTGAGTCAAAAGCATCACTTTATAAAGTAACAATTTACATTACTAGTTAAAGATAGTAAAAAGCTTTAGAATAATATAATAATTAAAAACTTAGCCAAAGTATTTATCTGTAAGTTAGAATTTCAAAAGATTTATTATTTTATATAAATAAATTCTCCTTGAAGAAATAAATATTTGATAAATAATTATTATTTATTTTTTTTTAATAAAAAATCTGTAATTATTACTTAATAATTTATTAATAATATTATATAACAAATTTAAATAAAGTAACGTGAGTATCATGTTTTATGTATATTTCTCATTAAATAGATTTTTATTATTTATAAAATTTAAGCATTTCTTGACTAAAATAAAAATGATGAAAATTAAAACAGCCAAAAAATTTGAATTTATCTTTGAAATTTTAAAAGATTTATTATTTTATATAAATAAATTCTCCTTGAAGAAATAAATATATGATTAATAATTATTATTTTTTTTTTTTAATAAAAAATCTGTAATTACTTTTTAATAATTTATTAATAATATAACAAATTTAAATAAAGTAACGTGAGTATCATGTTTTATGTATATTTCTCATTAAATAGATTTTTATTATATATAAAATATAAGCATTTCTTGACTAAAATAAAAATGATGAAAATTAAAACAGCCAAAAAATTTGAATTTATCTTTGAAATTTTAAAAGATTTATTATTTTATATAAATAAATTCTCCTTGAAGAAATAAATATATAATAAAAAACTATTATTTATTTTTTTTTTAATAAAAAAGCTGTAATTACTACTTAATATTTTATTAATAATATAACAAATTTAAATAAAGTAACGTGAGTATCATGTTTTATGTATATTTCTCATTAAATAGATTTTTATTATATATAAAATATAAGCATTTCTTGACTAAAATAAAAATGATGAAAATTAAAACAGCCAAAAAATTTGAATTTATCTTTGAAATTTTGAAAGATTTATTATTTTATATAAATAAATTCTCCTTGAAGAAATAAATATATAATAAAAAACTATTATTTATTTTTTTTTAATAAAAAAGCTGTAATAACTACTTAATAATTTATTAATAATATAACAAATTTAAATAAAGTAACGTGAGTATCATGTTTTATGTATATTTCTCATTAAATAGATTTTTATTATATATAAAATATAAGCATTTCTTGACTAAAATAAAAATGATGAAAATTAAAACAGCCAAAAAATTTGAATTTATCTTTGAAATTTTGAAAGATTTATTATTTTATATAAATAAATTCTCCTTGAAGAAATAAATATATGATAAATAACTATTATTTATTTTTTTTTAATAAAAAAGCTGTAATTACTACTTAATATTTTATTAATAATATAACAAATTTAAATAAAGTAACGTGAGTATCATGTTTTATGTATATTTCTCATTAAATGGATTTTTATTATATATAAAATATAAGCATTTCTTGACTAAAATAAAAATGATGAAAATTAAAACAAACATAATGCATTTCAATATAATTTATATATAAGCGACATAAATATTTGTAAAATATATGTATTATATATAATAAAACAATATTTACAAAGTATATTTTTATTTATTGTATCATAACATAAAAAAATGGAATAATAACTAAAAAAATAATAGATATGAAAATAAATAAGTTTTCTATAACCAATATTATTTAATTTTTATTTATTTTTAATTTATATTATAATTATATTTTATTATTAAATAATTTAATAATAAAACTATTTAATTTTATTAATTTAAATAAAATAAATAAAATTTTATATTTAATAAAAAATTAAATAAATAATAAAATAAAATTTATTATAATATTAAATATTTATTATTAATAAAATTTAAATATTAATATATGTATTAATGAAATATATTGATATAGATATAAATATAATTTAAAATATATATATTCAAGTTAATTATTATTTATAAATTTAAAGCTTATTTAATTATAATAAACATTTATATCATAAATTAATAATATCATTTTTATCACATTTATTATCAAATAATTCAGATTCTTTATTTTTATACTTTTTAATTAAATCATTGATTTCATTAGTTTTTATTAATATTTTTTTTTTCCAAACTCCTTCAATTTTCATTTTGTAATTAATTAACAAAAAAATTCACATCTTTTTAAATGATAAATAAATTTATAGAAAGAAGATTTTTTTAAAATAATTTTTTAAATAAATGTTAAAATATTCTGAAGCATTATTTATTATATAAATTATATTGTTATAATAATTCCAATAATGAATATCATATTTATATAAATAAATCTTATTAAAATATTCCAAAAAATTTAAAAATAGAAATAATTATATATATGACAAATAATTTTAATATAATAATAAATATCAAGTATATATTCAAGATTTATAAAAGGAAAATTTATAATAGCTTTATAAAACAAATAAATATATTGATGATTTTCAACTTCATTATAAATAATTTATTTTTTGAACTTCTAACGATATTTTATAATGCCATACACAATATTAAATAATAATATTAGTATATTTTATTGGCAACTTTTGATATAACTTTTTCAAAATAACAATAAAAAATATTTGGTGTAATTCTAATATTATTATTATAAATACTTGTATACATTTTTAATTCTTCAAATAACTATTAGTTGGTTGCTTTTTTTTATTATTTAAAATATCGAATGATATAATATAAAAACTATTTATTTCTTGAGCATATACTCTTATTATAAACACTTGATAACAAATATTGGTACAATATAAAATATACCATAAGTGAACATTTTTCGTTGTATTTCATAAACAATTCTGTTTGGAATGGTGATTTAAAAATTATAATATTAGAATTTTGAATATCATAAAATTTTCATCTCTTTCGTTTATATAATATTAAGATTCATCTGGAATTTCATTAAATTTTAATATATCAGAAGATAATTTTTTTATATATATCTTGATATTTGTGATTTAATTGAACTATATTCAGAGCATATCAATCCAATTTCTTTAGATATTTCATTATATATATGTTTTGGTTTATATCAAATGGGATTGAGGTTTTACTAATTTCGTTTTTCATTTTTTGTTTTACTATTTATACAAATGCATAATATTCTTTTACTGGATAAATATATTTGTTTTCATATTTTATTATTTTATTATTGTAATTTAGAATAATATATGATTTAAATTATTTAACTGTTTTATATTCAGTTCATTTGAATACTTTTATATTATTCGTTATTTACAATAAATTAAATTTATATTTCCCATTTACAATGATCTGTTTTTTTTCTTTATTAGTTTCACTTATTTCTAATTGATAATCTATTTATTATAAATATTTTAAAAGTTTTATTTTTTAATTTTTTTTGTTTCAATCTTTTTTTTTAATTTATATTATAATTTTTTATTTTTTTTATTTTTTTTTTTACTATAAATGTTAATAAATTGAATTATAAAAAAAAAATAAATTTAAACCTATCCTATTCATTTATTTTTACAAGCCACATTGTAATTCACAAATAAATGATAAAACATAAATTATGTCGAAATTCAATACTCCCAAATAAAACTGTCAAAAAAATTAAATATACCATTGAATTTTTGAAAGATTTAATATTTTACATAAATAAATTCCTTTTGAAGTAATAAATATTTGATATATATCTATAATTTATTTTTTTTATTAAAAAATTGTTATTACTTTTTAAATATTTATTAATAAAATAATATATTTAAATAAATAAAGTAACGTTAATATCAAGTTTTATATATATTTCTCATTAAATATATTTTTTATTATATATAAAATATAACCATTTAATGCTTAAATAAAAATAATAAAAAATAATAATGCCAAAAAAATTAAATTTTTTTTAAAATTTTGAAATAATTAAATTATATTAGACAAATATCCAATTCAATGTCCTAGTAGTTATAGTTAAATTTATATATAATTACTGGAATATCAATTTTCTAAATTCACTTTTTTGATGTATTTCGAATATAATAATTTATTCGGATATTTAAATTTTTCATGAAAAATATTTATAATATAAATATCAAATATTTTACAAAATCATGTAGTATTTTTAATATTGTTATCAAATACTAATTTTGATTACAATAAAAAAGAATGTAGTATTACTAATAATAGCAATAGGAAAAGTATTGTTAATAATAATAATAATGTTATTAATAATTAAAGTAAGTTCATAAATATTTACGAAAACGAAGATAATAATATAATTTCTACTAAAGTTATAAATATAGAAATTAACAAAAATCATCTTAATTTAGGTAATTTTTAAAATAATGAATTTTTAAATATACATAACACAGTAAAAGATATAAAGTCATTATTCTTTAAAATTTTAAAAATAAATGGAATATTTAATTTAATAATTAAATCATATCCAATGATTATTATGAAACTATTGAATTAAAAAATATAGAATAAATAATAAAAATAGCTATATAAATCTTTTAAACATAAAGAATATAAAAAAATTTATAAACAGTAATTTTAAAAATATTTAAAATACATTATATTATAATTATATGAAATAATTTAATAACAAATAATCTAATTAATTTATAAAAAATTTTCAAAAATATTTGAAATAATAAAATTAAAATATCATAACAAAAATATACAAATTTTTAATCGAATGCATTAGTATCTTTTATAAATGAAAATAAATAAATAATATTACTTAGAAAAAGTTACAATTAAATAAAAAATATATAAATATATGATAGCAGTAATAATATTATAACAAATATTATAGTAATTTTAGTAGAAATATGAAAAAAATTTTTTAAAATTATAACTGAATCAATAATTAATAAAACAAAGCGTATTTAACTAATAAAATTGGTTTTATCTAACTTAAAAAAGATATAAAAATAAAAATTAAATCTTAAAAGTAATAGTAAATATTAAAATCTTCATTTCATATATATTTCTCAAACTCTACTTCATTTATGACAAAAAAATATACAATAAAACAAAATCTTAAAAATAAAATTAAATTAAATTAAATAGTAGTTATATAAACAAAATTTACAAATTGAGTAAAATAGAATAAAGTAATAGAAAATTAAAACAATTAATATACAGATTTAATATAATAAATAAAATAAAATAAAATAAATAGTAGAAATATAAATATAAAGTACAGATTGAATAAAATAAAATAAAATAAAATAAAATAAAATAAAATAAAATAAAATAAAATAAAATAAAATAAAATAAAATAAAATAAATAGTAGAAATATAAATATAAAGTACAGATTGAATAAAATAAAATAAAATAAAATAAAATAAAATAAAATAAAATAAAATAAAATAAAATAAAATAAAATAAAATAAAATAAAATAAATAGTAGAAATATAAATATAAAGTACAGATTTAATAAAATAAAATAAAATAAAATAAAATAAAATAAAATAAAATAAAATAAAATAAAATAAAATAAAATAAAATAAAATAAAATAAAATAAAATAAAATAAAATAAAATAAAATAAAATAAAATAAAATGAAATGAAATGAAATAAAGTAAATAGTAAAAATATGAATATAAAGTACAGATTGAATAAAATAAAATAAAATAAAATAAAATAAAATAAAATAAAATAAAATAAAATAAAATAAATAGTAGAAATATAAATATGAAGTACAAATTGAATAAAATAAAATAAAATAAAATAAATAGTAGAAATATAAATATGAAGTACACATTGAATAAAATAAAATAAAATAAAATAAATAGTAGAAATATAAATATGAAGTACACATTGAATAAAATAAAATAAAATAAAATAAATAGTAGAAATATAAATATGAAGTACAAATTGAATAAAATAAAATAAAATAAAATAAATAGTAGAAATATAAATATGAAGTACAAATTGAATAAAATAAAATAAAATAAAATAAAATAAAATAATATAATATAAAATAAAATTAAATAAAATAAAATTAAATAAAATAAAATAGAATAGAATAAAATAAAATAAAATTATTAAATAATTACATGGAAAATTAATTCAATTAATTAAATTAATATTGAAAATGACAATAATAATATTTAAAATTTTAATTTAAAAAAAGAAAAATTAAAAATAAAAATAGAACCTTTACCCTTTACTTAATAATGGAAAGGTTATCATAAAAAAAATTAAAGAATTCCAGAAATAAAAATCTAATAGACAATTTTTTAAATTAAGATGATTAAGTTGATATGATAATAAAAATAATTTACTTATAAATATTATAAATTATTTAATATATGATGAAATTTTTATTAATAAAATAATTTTATTTCTATTATAATAAATTCTCTTTTTTTTAATTTATATATAAATATTTTTCTTCCACAATTAAAGTTATTAAATTTTTCTTTATAATTTTATTACTTCATCCATATTTAATTTATTTAAAATATATTAAAATAATTTTTAATCGCTTAAAATTTTTTTTTCTATCTTTAATTATTTATTTATAAAAATAAAATTTTTATTAATCAAAAGATAAAAATTAAAAATTAAAAAAAAAAATGTTTTTTATTAAGTTTTTTTATTTTATATTTAAATCTATTTTTTATATACATAATATATTTATATATAAATTACAATAAAATTTATTCAAAAGTATATTTGGATTTTATTTATAAAAAATTCATTTACAAATGTAAAAAATAAAAATAAAAAAATTTAAAAATTCCTAAAGATATAAAAATAGACATAGAAATCATAACTAAAGATTGAAGTAAAATATATAAAGAACTGAAATAAAAATAATTTTAATTTTTAAGTCCTAAATTTAAAAAATATAAAATATATTTATATATTATATATATAATTTATAATATAATTTTTTATTCTTTAAAAAAGATAAATAAACATAAAAAATAAGAAATTAATATAAAATAAATAAAAAAAATTAATTATATATATAAAAAATATATATATATAATATTTTTTAATTTTTTAATTTTAAAATTTTTTATGAATTATATTAATTTATTATTTCTAATAAAAAATAGTTTTTATTTATTTTTTTAAGCATATAAGTAATTAATTTTTCAGAAAAAATATAAATATTATTAATAAATTAATAATATTAAGTTATTTGATTAATAATTTAAATAAAATATAAAATATTGTATTGCATTTAAATCTATATATATAAATTTTTTTACTAATTTCATTTAATTTAAATAGCAAAAAATAAATTTTATTGATTATTTTTTTACTTATTTTATTTAAATTTAGAGTTTTATATCTAATTTAGTAATAATTAATATATATTTAATAAAAAATATATAAAAAACTTTAAATAGTTTAATAAATTTAATTATTAATTAAATATATTTTCAAAATATTATAGTTTAAAAATAAAATAAATATTCATATTTAATATTTATATTATTCCTTCAATGGTAAAATTTAATAAAATAAAAATAATTAATATTAATTATTAAAAAAAAATTATTTATAATAATATATTTCATTCTGATAATTACATCAAAAAATGGACAATGATATTAATGAATTAAAAAATTATATTGAAAAAAAGGACTATAATAGTTTGGAGGAGTTTTTAAGCATATTCATGATACCTTTAAAAAAAATTCATAATGAACAATTTGATATTTTATGTTACTCAATTGAAAATGAATGCAGTGATGAAATTATTAAAAACATATATAAATGGAGCAATATTAAAGAAGTAGATTACTTATATTTCATCAATAATAAATTTATATCTCCTTTACTTTATTCATTTATTTATAAGAAATATGAAATAATTGAGTTTTTAATTAAAAAAGGAGCAAATATTAATAAAAAATATAATAATATGAGTTTAGTAAAATATTTAATCAACAATGGATTCTTTAATAAAGATATTATTACAACTTTAGTAAAAAATAAATATAAATTTAGTCGTGATGACTTTAATATTATTTTTCTAAATGATTTCTATTTAATCATATTAACATTTGAACAAATTACCATATATAACAAAAACATCGAATATGAGTACAATAATAAAAATAATAAGGAAACAAATAAAAGAAAAAGAAAGTTAATTACGAAGAAAAATGAGAAAGGAAAAGAAATAGAAAAACAAAAAGAAAAAGATACAAAAGAGAACTTCAAGCAAGAAATTAATATACCATTTATGTGGTACATTAGTCTTTTTAAGGAAAGAAAATTTAAAAAAATTTTACATTTATTTAAATATGAAACCTCTAACCAAAGATTTAATGGTATAAAATTTTTTGATAATCAATTTAAATATTTAAATAAAAAAGAAATTAATGATATTCAATTTCATTTTTTGTTTAAAATAATTACAAAAAGAATAGAAATTCCAAAATTCCATAATACAAACAATGAAGATTTTAAGGAAGAAATTCAATTAAAAAATAAATTTAAACAAATTTTAATTAAAAAAAAAGAATTATATAAAAAAATTCTTAAAAATAATGATAGCCAAGAAATTGATAAATTTAAAAATAATAATAAATTCTTTTTAAAATTTATACAAAAAAAACCATGATTAATTAATATAAATTAAAAAAATTTTTTAAGTAATATAAAATAAAAAATAATACAAATTTACAGTTAAAAATTTTTATTTTAATAAAAGAATAAAAGTAATAATAAAAATAATAAATTATCTATATTTTTTTAATTTTATTGTTAGTATATTTATATTTTTATAATTTTAAATATTTATTATATTTGTTAAATAATAAATATTAATAATATTGTAGTTTCATTTAATTTTTTAATTAAAAATTTTATAAATAGTAATATTATTAATACCAATAATGTAATATATATTTTTTAACATATAAAAATAAAAATTATAAGTTATTAAAAATTAAATATATGAAATTATATAAATTTTTTTATTAATAATTTTATTATATTGATTTTAAATTCTAATTATTTTTTTTAGTTACTTAATTTGTAATATATGAAATTAACATATTTTAATAATAAAATTATATATATTTATATAATAATATTAATTATTTTAATATTAAAAAAATAATTATGTAAATAAAAAAATTTTTATTAAAATATGAAATTAATTCAATATACATTAAAAAAATTAAATTAATATTTTTTAAAATAAATATTAATACAAATTATAAAATATATAATAATAGTAATAATAAAAATATTTAATTTAAAAAATTTATTGATAAATTTAAATACATTTAAATTATTAAATTCTTTTTTTTTAAATTTTTATATATATATTTTTTTCTTTTTATTGTATTATGAATTTCCTAAATAGTGTTAGAACATATTCCTATTTTGGATTTTCTTTTCTAACCAGACAAACAATCCCTTCTAAACACTATTTCTTTTTATTGTTATTTTTGGTGTCTTCTGTTTGGTATTTGATTATTTATTGAGCTATCTTAACCTGTCGATAGGCCTGTTTAATATCATCCACGAAGTTTGCAGTTAAAGCGAAGTAGCTAGTTTCTCTATCTACTTCGTTAAATCCCACTACCTGATTTGGTCTTAAGAGGCTATTTTTGTCAAAGTCCTTACCCTCTGTCTTCTCAGTTTCTACTCTTGAAGGGACATCAACTTTACCATTCTTTTTTCCAGGTCCGTAAACAATTTCAAACTAGTACGTGATAAATAATTCTTGCCACCTAATCTGCTTAGGAGTTAACAATTGGGGTTTCTTAGCAAACAGTAAGTTTCTTTAATAACTGTATAAAATAATCTTATACTTCGCACCTTGAAGCAAGTGTCTGGGTTTTTGTTTAATTATTTGTTTTATCCATTTACTTTTTTTATAAATTTATTTAACTTGAAATTGTTATATTTACTTAAATATTTTTTTTTAATAAAAAAATATAAAATTAATAAATAATTTATTGTAAAATTTTTTATATTACTCTCAAGTCTATATATATACTTTTATAAAAAAAATGATAATATAGCGTTACTATTATGACAGGTAAGTTTAATATTAACTAGTATAATATATTATAAACGACCAAAAGCTATATATTTAACACCTATCTATTTGAGTTGTTTTAGGAAAACTTAATATTAAATTTAAATAACTATTTCTATACACATAAAAAATATAACGGAGCAATGTTAATCTCTATCAGTTATTAGTTTGCTGGATTTAATCTAAATTTATTTATTTATTTTTAAAATAATTTTTGTATTTATTTAATATTATATATGTTATTATAAATTATTTTAATAATAAAGCTAACGTTTTAATAATTCAATTACATGGTTTATTTATAAATGTTAATATATTTTATGATTGAATAAATGTTAATTTATTTAAACTTATAAAACATTTAATTATAAAACTATTTAATTAAAATAAATAAAATTATATTTAGAAATTAATAATAAAATATTATAAAATAAATATACATTTAATGTATAAAATTAGTAATTGATTAGCTGGAAATTGCTAACTGTTTATAGATTCATTACATAACCATGATGATATCATTGAATGAACATCAATTTACCATGTATTTTTTACAGTGTCTACTACATATTCCCAAAATTAAATACTTACATTAGTATCATTCATCATAGCTTTTACAGTTGTGATAAGAGTTCTGTTAAATTTTCAGTAGAACCATTTGATTGAGGGTTGTAAAATTCAATTTTAAAGTGAATTATATAAGTAGAGAAGAATTGATAATAATTATTTTTAAAAAATTTTGTACCATTGTTTAATCATTTTGATTTAATTATTACATTGAATTGATTTTTTAATCTGATAAACCCTGTATGAAAAATTTGGTATGTATAACTTTGTTTTTTGAGAAGTGACCTTCCATATTAGAGTAGTCATCCAATATAGTGAAGAAGAAATGACTGATGAATACTGATTCAAGGAATGGCCCCAAAAAGTCTATATGAAGTAGCTCAATTAAATATGATTATTTGTATTCCTATTTTGTGATGTTTATTTTTAAGTTTGGAGCAGGCATAAATTTAGTAATGAGGATGATGAATTGGTGATTTCAATAATTTATTTTTAATGAGATTGATATTGAAATGAGCTAATCAGCAACGCCAAATTTTAATATTTTTCATTTTTATTTGATGTTGATAGGAATAGTTATTAATTGAAGCTCCAAAATCTAAAATTCATCATATAATAATTATTAAATTTATATCATTATTATTATTATTATTTGTTCATGTACTAGATTTATCTTCAAAATTTTTGTTATAATCATTTAAAAAAATATCTGATTTGTCATAATTTCTCCTTTTTCTAGTAAAATTAAATAATTTTTATTACGGTTACTTTTATTGAATTATTTATTATTTTTTCTATAATTATATTTTTTATATTCAAATAAATAGAGTTGATTTTTTCTTAATTTATTCTTAAAAAAGTAGTGTCTTATCTTTTTACAATAATTACATTTTCCATTTATTCTTTGATTTTTTATTAAATTTATATTTATTATTACAATGTTCATTTTTTTTATTCATTTAATGATTTTTGTTGATATTAAATGAAAATTATTACTTTGTTCTTTGTTATTGTTTAACCTCATTATATTTGATAGAATTATTTATAAATTATTTTTATATAATTAATACATTTGTTCCGGTCAATGAATTGACATTTATTCATCTTTGATCCAATGGAAGGTATCAATTTAATATTCTAATTTTTGACGTAGTATTAAGGTCACCATCGACGATTTCAAGATCATTAATAAGATTTTGTAGATTTCCAGGGAAAATACTGATATCTTCATCAATATATTATTTCATTTCTTTGATTTACTTTTCAATTTCTAATTTTCTCCTTTCAACACATTTTGTAAATGATCCTTTTAAGACTACTCGAGTATAGTAAGTTGTTTGTTTTATTTCATTCTAATAATTTAGAGGCTTTATTTACAAGACTAGATACTATTATACATTTAGCAGTGTTATCATTTTCTATTTCTTTTGTTGAAGTCCTTTTTTTATATAAAAAGATATAAAAAGCAGTCATCAAATAGTTTCATTATATAGTCATTTAAGTTACCTTAAATATTTTTCTTTCTTAATTAAAATTTTAATTTACTTCATATTTTGTCAATTTATTAATTTATAATATATTCAAATTTTTCTTAACTAACTATTATAATTAAGTATTTAATTATATGATTCTATTGAAGCCTTTAGAATAGTTTAATATAATTAAATTTATTCTCGAATCAGTACAATCTTCGATGATAACCGGGTTGATATTTAATTGTATTTTCTTGACATTTTTATTTGATAAGTTTTATTTCAATGGATTTTATAATTATTGATTATTTTTATTTAGATTATAGATTTGTATTTTTTTTTGAGTTTTTTTTTAAAGAAAATTTAGCGAAACTCACAATTCTAACTGATGCAGAGTAAAACGTCACTTTTCCAATGATATCATTATAGTAATATAAAGTATCTTAAAACAGTTAAAAATTTCAGCTAATCAAATAAAATCTTAGTTTTAATTTTGTACGTTAAATGTACAATTATTTTATTATATTTTTTATTAATTTCTATATATCGTAAAATTAATTTTTCGATAGTTTTATAATGAATGACTTGTAAGTTTAAATAAATTAATAATGTACTAGATCATTAAATATATTTTCTAGTATAAATATAACATGTATTTGTAAAGTTAAAGCACAAGCATTACTATTAAAGAAAATTGTTGTACAAATAATATAATATTAAATAGATGAAAATTAATTATTTAAAATAAATAAATAAATTAGTGTAAGCCCATCAAACTATTTACAAATTGAGTGGAGTAGTGCTATACTATATTTTTTAAGTGTTAAAAAGTAATTTTTGGAGATTAACTTTAGTGTTTCTTACAATAACTCGAATAAAGAAGTATTGATTTTTCTTAGCTTTTAATTATTTATTATTTGTTGTATTAGTTTATATAAAACTTACCTTTTTCAATAGTAACACTATATAACTAAATTACCAATAATAAATAAATATAAAATTAAATGATAAGTAATAGTTTAATAAATTAATAGTTTTAAAATTAGAAATAGTAATAATATTATGAGAACTTTTTGCAGTGAGTTAAAAGTTATTGTTTGTTTATTTTATTTACATTTAGAGTTAGGAAAATTTTAATCAAATTATACGCCACAATTGGCATGAAAAAGCCACAAGTAATTTCAAAAAAAAAATTTTTTTTGGCTTTAAATTAAAATTTTGATCAAAAATTTAAAAATTTAATTTTTTGAAAATTACGTATATATCTAATCTTACTATTAATAATCTAATTGTAATTTATTATTTAAATTTAAAATTTAAATTTTTGGTAAACGTATTTTTAATTAATAAAAATTTCGTTCTTTACTAAATAAAAATTGCTTTTGTTATCAGGGTAGTCATTTTTAGTATATATTTATCTATATAAAACTCGGGAGTGAAAGAAAATTTTTTATAATAAATTATTTAAATTATCAATTTTTTATAAATTTATTTTTTATTAAAAAACAAAAATTATTTTAAAAATATTTTATTATTCTTTTTATTATTAATAATGAAAAAATTTAGTAAATAAATAATTTTCAACTAAATACATTTTAATTAAGTAAAAGAAATAATTATAAAATAGATATATCCATTAGATAAGTAAATGGAAAAGAAAAGCAAGAATACGAAAATCCAATACACCTTTAGAAAAACTACACGAATTAGTTCATAAAGTTCGGTGGAAAGTGTTGTAGCGGAAAACAGTCCTATCCCTGTTGATGCTCATCCACCCGACGCCAAAACACATGAGACAACATAACCACCTGTGCTCTTGAGAAGCCATCTATAATAAAACCCAAACCAGCAAGAGCTCCTGAGGCTTGTAAGCCCGAAGCTACATATGGTGAGAGCTCCAGCAAGAACAACAGTGGTGGTGTCGTGGACATTACGGCCTTGGTAAACAATCAAATGGATGAACTTAGGAATATGCTATTCAGTTGGCAACAACAGATGGTATTAAGGCTAAAAGAGATACAGACCCAAAGTGAGACTAGGTTTGCCAAAATTGAAGCCGAACTTAGTAGCTTCATCCCAGCTGGAAACCAACGGTTTAGTGAAGTTGAAAGAAGGGTGGTTGAGGAGGAAAATAGTAGTCAAGCTAGTGTATCGGAGCTTCGAAAAGTAAAAGAATACCTACAACAACAGATAGTTGAAAGAAAAGATAAAGAAGCTGCTGTTTATAACGAATTAAAAAAGATTGAAACTTATCTGGATGAGTACCAGATGATAAGAAAGAAACTCCAATAAGACCAAGAAAATAAAGGTCAAAAAATTAACAAGATTGAAGAATTATTGGATATGAACCAATAGAAGGAAAGTATATATTGTAAGGAGCTCAGGGAAAAGATTGAAAGGTTGATGGTTGTAACAGTAACGCACTAGCGTTTCTATTAATGTAAATTGTTACAATAAATATTAATATTAATAAATAAAAATTAATTATTAAAAATAAATAAAATATCTTAGTGTAAGCCCAGTAACTAATAACGAATAGAGTTATAAGGTGCTACGCTATGTTATTAAGTGTTTAAATTAAATAATTATAGTTAATTTAAGTGTTTATTTTAACAACTCGAATAGAGAGGTGTTAAGTTATCTTAGTCTTTGTTTAATCTGATATTTTGTTATTTTAGTTATATTAAACAGACCTTTTTGTAATAATCTATTTATAATATTAACTATAACAAGATTATTAATATCTTTTAAATATAAAAATATATACTTAACTTATATAGAGTTTATTATAGACACTAAATATTAATATAGACAAGAAAATATTTTTATTTCTTTTATAATATAGCGTTATATAATAATAACTATAATTTCTTTAAACAAAGAAATTTGAGTTCTTTGATACTTTTTATTTATAATTATTTTAATAGTTGTAATTATTAAATAGATATGATTATTAAATAAATAAAATAGATAAGATGAAGTTAACAAATCATATAAAAGTATCAAATCTTAATAAATTGATATTAAGGAAAAGATTAGAAGAAAAACCTGAATAACTTCGATTAATATTCTAATATATTAATCATCGTATTAATAATAAAAACCCAATCTTAATAATATTGGGAAAAAAACTTAATTAACCGATTTTACTAAAATCTTTTATATTATCAATTAATTAAAATATTAAAATATATATAATATTTTCAATTAATACATTACAACAAATTTGTTTACATTATTTTCTCATATATATTAATTGAATAAATTAATTATATTATTTACATATTAATATATATTGAAATATAAATAAAATATAAATTAATTAAATAAGAAGAAAGATTATTTTATAAGAAATAAATCTATATTTTTACAGCATAATAAGAATGTACTAAATAATGAATTCTTAATAAAATTTATTATTTATTTCTAATATATTATGTGTACATTATTATTTTTGTATTTTAATAAATTTTTAAAATTTAAAGATTAAAAATTAAATCAAAAATTATATTAAAATTTATATTTTTATACTAATTCCTATATTAATAATAATGTTTTTATATATTTAAAACTTATATTAACAATATTAATAATAAATCTTATTTTATTTTTATCTTTAAATTAATATTGAAAATTTGTATTAATAATATTTTTATATATAGATAATTAAAAATTTATATATTATATTTTAACTTTTATTATAAAATTTTTTATTGAAATATTTTATTTTTATTAAAAAATATTTTATTTTATTAAAAACCTTTATATTAAAATAGTATTTTTATTTTTAATTGAATATTTTAGCAAATTGTAATAATAATTATAATCAATTAAATAACCCAGTTTTTCGGGGAAAATGACTAATACTTTTACTATATCCTTCACTAATAATCCTTTAAAAATAAAACTCATAATAGACTCCGGATTTGCAAGAAGCTTTATATATAAAGACTTTGTAACTGCTAACAAAATACCAATTTCTGGCCTCCCTTCACCAATAAATATTCAGATACCAAATAATAAAAATATGAATATTAAACAAACTACTAAAAGTTTTCAACTTCAATTTATGGACCATAAAGAAAATTTTGAATTATGTGTAGCAAATCTTCAACTCCATGGAATCTCAGGAATTCTCGAAAGAGATTGTCTCAATATCCATAAACCATATATTAACTTTGAAAATAATCATATTTACTTTTTGGAAAACTTCCGTTCTGATCATTGTCCTTCGTCCAAAGGAAACAAATTCATGTTTCACTCTAAAGAAATAACTGCATCGATGGTACCCTAGATTATTCTTATTAGCGATTCGATCATCTCTGAAAACATCGTTGAGGAAGATATCTCTGACAGTGATTTATGTGCTGTTATGGTAGATAATATCAAATAACAAACAATGGAAGAAAAAGAAAAATAATCAATAAATTTTACTTTAAATTTAAGATAATTTTTGAGAAACAACAAGCTGACAAATTACCAAAGCACAGAAAATATGACATGTCGATAGAGCTCATTCCCTAAAGTCAATTATATTATGGTCCAATATAATCACTAACTGCAAAGGAATTAAAACCACTTAAAGAATACATAAAGAAAATCTGAAAAAAGGCTTTATTCTGAAATCGAAATCTTCTGCAGGCGCACCTGTCCTTTTTGTTATGAAACGTGATGGAACACTACGTCTTTGCGTAGATTATCGGAAACTGACTGCGATAACTATTCGCAATAGTTATCCAATTCCAATAATAAATGATCTAATTGAATGTTTCAAGGGAGCAATTATACTTACGAGACTTGATTTAAGGTCTGCGTATAATCTTATACGCATCAAAGAAGGACAAGAATATCTTACGGCATTACGCATACCATTGGGTCAATACTAATATTTAGTTATGTCCTTTGGATTACGTAATGCTCCTTCTGTGTTCCAGAGATTTCTTCAAGATATATTTTCTGAAGTTATTGGAAAGTTTGTACAAGTTTACTTAGATGATATAATTATCTACTTAAGTAACAATATCAATCATATTGATCATGTTAAGACAATTTTGAATCTCTTAATTAGTAATGGACTCTATACTAAGTTCGAAAGTGTGACTTCCATGTGAAATCCACCGCATTTCTAGGTTTCACCGTTTCATCTACAGGATTGATAATGAATGCAAGTATATTAAACTCAATATTAGAATGGTCAACACCAACAAATATTAAAGATTTGCAAAACTTTCTCTGTCTTTGCAATTATTATAGAAAATTTATAAAAAATTTTGCCAATACAATGGAACCTCTAAGTAATTTATTGAAGAAAAATGTAACATTTATTTGGGATGAATCTAAAGATGAAGCTTTCAAAAAATTAAAGTCTTCTTTTAAAGATAATGAATTTTTAATTTTTACTAACCCAGAGAAGGAATTTATACTTGAAACAGATGCTAGTGATTATGCTGTCGGCTGCGTATTATCACAAATTTACGACAAAGATAAATTACTCCATCCAATTGCATTTCACTCAAGGGCACTAAATAAGAATGAAATAAATTATAATAAATACAATAAGGAACTTCTAGCCTTCATCGTTGCATTCGAAACGTGAAGACATCACTTGGAAAGTGCCAAATATCCTGTTCGAATTATAACTGACCATAAAAATCTACTGTATTTTATAAAGCCCCAAAATCTTAATCAACGTCAAATTAGGTTGAGTTTATACTTGTCAAAATTTAATTTTAGAATATCTCATAGACCAGGAGAAAATAGTGTAAAGCCAGATTCATTATCCAATCGCTCTGATTATAGGAGTAAAGTTCCCAAAAACGATTTCAATCCAGCTATTCTTGATGATAATATTTTCTATTACGCTTCTGTTGAAAACATAAGCTTACTTATTGACACCCAGAAGAAGGATAAATTTTGTAAAAATACTATAGAAAAGATTTATAATAAATATTTAAATAAAGTTAATTCATCATTATTTACTCTTATGGATGGAATTTTACACTTCTAAAAAAGGATTATTGTCCCATCCTCTCTTAAATATAAGGTGCTCAAATCTTTCCATGATACTCCTATAAAAGGACACCAAGGTATTGATAAAACTCTCGAAAAACTTCAGAGATATTATTGGTGGCCGAATATGAAAAATGACATTCAAAATTATAAACTGCCAAGCTCCTCTTAACCAATGTTTTCCGATATCATGGATTCCCGAAGATTATAGTTCCTGACCATGGTTCCCAATTTTCCTCCGAATTTTGGACTTCACTTTGTAGTACCCTTAGTATAAAAGCAAGCCTAG
The DNA here is from genome assembly GCA_016946835.1 of Neocallimastix lanati (nom. inval.). Lineage (NCBI taxonomy): Eukaryota > Fungi > Neocallimastigomycota > Neocallimastigomycetes > Neocallimastigales > Neocallimastigaceae > Neocallimastix > Neocallimastix lanati (nom. inval.). The sequence continues at coordinate 164,692 of JACVTC010000196.1, read as the reverse complement.
CTACTGCATTCCAACAACAATCAAATGACAAAGTAAAAAGGGCAAACTCTATAATAGAGCAATATCTAAGATGCTATTGTTTCTCCGCCCAGACAGATTGGTGTTTTTATTTACTATTATGTCAACTCGCATATAATAATTCATTGCATAAATCAATAGGATATTCTCCCTTTTATGTCAACTATGGATTAAATCCCAGTTATAATAGTGATTCTCCTCCAGTTCTTCTTACTGACAATGCTCCTGTCCTCACAAGAGATTGGGCTTATCATTTCAATGGCTTCAAAAAACATCTTATTAAGGTTAAGGAATACTACAAGAAATTTGGAGATAATAGAAAGTCTTTCATTTCCAAAATTGACGGTAAACTATAAAGTATGTTTAAAAAGACATTATTTTTCTAATGAACCTTCACGCAAATTATCTTCTCAAAATTTAGGACCATTAAAATAATTGAAGAAAGAGAAAGACTAAATTATCAATTAGAGCTACCAGAAAATCTGCATCTCCATCCGATTTTTCTTATTTCACAATTGGAACCATACTTTGAAAAGAATCCTGAATTAAAGGAAAACAATGTGTAAGTATTATCCCATTTCAAGTTAAGAAAAAAGGGAAATATAAGAATATAAATTTATTTCTTATATAATGTTCTATCTTCTTATTTAATTAATTTATATTTTATTTATATTTTATTGTTTCTTATTTCCTTTCTATTTATCAACAATTGCTCTCAATTTTGGGCAATTGTTTAGATAATGACCAGGTTCTATAAGTTAATAACAAGTCTTAATTGTCAAATTTTTCATTTTTCTTGTCAATTCATCTATGTCATTATCTTCCTTAGGTTTAATATTAACATTTTGTTCTAACTTATTTTTTTAGAGGATGAAAATTAATTTTATTATTAAAAGAAGAAGTATTTACAGAAGGTGAAGGGGTAGAAGAATGTCTTCTTTAATTAATACCTTTATAATTTAACCTATCTGCTTTTTCAGCAATTTTAAAAGCTTTTGAAAGAAGAAATTCATCAAATAAAGTTAGATGTTTCCAGGCTTCAACATTGTTTTCAATGGAGTATGTGTGGTCTAAAACACCTATTTGAATTCTTTTCTTTTTATTTAACTTTAAATATAAAGTTTTAAATTTAATATTAAAATCATTAATTCTTTTATTCCTCTTAATTCTAAGAGCACGTAGCTCTCTTAATAAATTATTTTGATCTTCCCTAATACTATAAAAGTCTTCTACAGCTTTTACAATTCGATTAAGGGAAGGATAAGCCTTTACATATGAAATATTCCTTTTATCATTTTCCTTATATTCTTCATTATAATCATCCTCATCATTATCATCAATATCCTTATAAGTATCATCATCATCTCTAACATCATCTTTATCAGTATCATCCACTAATTCTTAGATGACTTTTCTGGTTTCACCAATTAAGGTTAAAAAGCTGGATAAAATATAATTTTGGGGTCTTCAATATGTTCAAAGGTTATCCAAAGCTCTAAATCAGGCTTCCAAGTCTTAATATCTAAATTTTCTTTGGATATTTTCTCAACATCTTTAAGTTCCTTTTTTAAATCTTTAAAATTAATTGAACTCATTTTAAAACACAATTTAAAAAAATTTTTATTTTATTAATTTATTAATTGCTATATTTATTTTACATTTTAATTTTTATATTTAAGTAATTTATATCTCTAGTTAAACGTTTCCTGATAATGTAAATTTTAATTTGCTCTATACATGAGTACTCCCCCTGCTGGACACTAGAATAGATATAAATTAATAAACTAATTGAGTATTCACTCTTCTTTCAAGCTATTAACCTTTTTTGTTTATCTTTAAAAATAAATATATACAATTATTTAAAAAAAAATTTATTAATATAAAAATTAAAATATATAAAAACACAAAAAAATTTTAAATAATTTTTTTATTTATTTATTTGTTATCTGTTATTATTTTATTATTACACGATTCACAATTACAATTATTATTAAGTTTATATAATTACAACTAAAAAAACAAATAAACTTAATAAAAACCAGGAAAATTAACAAAACCTAAATAACTTGAAAAACCGCTATCTATTACAACTGCCAACCACGCAGAGAGACATTAGTATTTTGGTATACTAAGTGAATTTAACCTGAGTCAGGTATGTGGACACCCAAACCTTGTTGAACGTATAATAAGTGACTTATATGCTAATTTCTGATTCTCAACAATATTTAACTTTTATATGCCAGGGGCTAATACGTTTCAGTATTAATCCCTTCCAAAAAGACCAAATAAAACTAATATTAATCTATTATACAACAACAACTACAACAACAACACACACCAAAAACAGATAACAACTAAAAAATAATTTATGATGATGATGGATAAAAAAATTAATAAAATATTTTCTTTTTTATTTCAAATTTAAATTAATTTAATTTAAAACTTCCTAATAGGAGAAAGAGTTCCAGTAGCTTCCAATAGAGAGGAGGAGTTCCAGTAGCTTCTCCCCGATATCTCCATCAATTTTGGTTGACTCGGAGTTGAGGATTAAAAATATTTAAAATCAAGCAGAGGGATCAGGATTTCCCTGTTTTGATTTTAAATAAAAAATTCTTTTAATATAAAAATTCTTTTTTTTTTTTTTTTTATTATTTATTATTTATTAATATTTTTAAATTAATTTTACATATTTTTATTTTAAGAATTTTTGTAATATTTATATTTTTTTTATAAATTAAGCTATAAATATTTGTTTATAAATTAAATAATTTTATTGAATTATAGAATTAATTTTATATCAATAATTCATTTTTGTTTTAATTTTTATAAATATAATAATATAATATTTAAATATAATTTAATTAGAAATATTTATAAAATAAATAAATAGATATATAAAAAATAGTTTTTACTATTTTCTTTGATACTTTTAAGTTTAATAAAACATTTTTAAAGATTAATATAATAAATTTAATAATCTTTAATTATTTTAAATAATTCTTGCGATTATTTTCAAAAATAAAATAAAATTTTTATGATATTTCATTAATAATTTTAATAGTAAATTTGATAATATTTAATTAATAAATTTTTATAACAATTAATAATTTTTAATAATAAATTTTATAATAATATTTAATTAATAAATTTTTATAATAATTAATAATTTTTAATAATAAATTTTATAATAATATTTAATTAATTATTTTAATAAAAATAATATCTTAAAAAAAAGTATATAACTTTTAATATTTACAATAGTATTTTAATATACACTTTTGTTTAATAATATAAACTATAAATTAAGATTGAATTAAAATAATTCAAAAAGTTTAATTTATATCAAAATAAATTATTTTTATAATTAAGTTTAGGTTATCAAGAATATATGAAAGTACAATTAAGTAAAGAATTATTAATAATATTTTATAACAAAATAAATGTTATTAATTCATTATTTACCATACTGTAAGACTCTATAATTATTTTTAACAAAATAATTATCTTAGTTAAGTTATAATTAATATAACTTTTATTTAAATTATATTGCATTCATACATTTAATTATAATTAATCATTTATTTAATATTATATTAAATATCTATTTAATTTATTATTAAAAAATTATCTAGATAAATAGTTTTTATATATTTAAATAGTAATAATAATTTATTTATTCATTCTCTTAAATATTAACTTTTTAGTTTTAGTTATTTATTTTCATTAAATTATGGAACTAAAACATTATTCTATATTATATGATGTATTCGGTATTTTATTTAGTACATAATTTAATATTATTAATATATCATTTTCCTTATATGTAAATTAATATTTTTATGATCGTAATATCTTATATTCTTTTATTCTTTTATTTTCGATCATTAAATTAGATTAACCAATCGGTTACTTAAGGATTTTTCCAATTACTTCGTGAAAGTAATCGGTTTTATTTAATTAATGCGATGGTCGATATGGATAGAATATCGATCAAAAATCTTATCTAGGTTTTTCTATCTAATCTTTTCCAAGATAAGAGATTTGTTAAGATTAGAAAACACATTTTATATTTAACCTTATTTTTGAAAAAGTATAAATAAGGCTCTTGAGTTCCCTTTGAGAAATCAAGAGTTATTATTATAACAAAAATAATAGTAATAATAATAAAAATAATGAAATAAAAATCTTTTAATATTTTTATTTTTTATAAAAAACAAATTTTTTTAATAAAACATTTTTATAAGTGAAACAACTCTCTTTTCTAAATTTGGTGTATTGAATATTATATTTGGTATAATAAACTCTACATATTAGATTTTAATTATAGATAAGTATGATTCTTATCTAACCTTTAATATTAGCAGTTGATCTAGTATTAATGATTAATAATTTAATTATAATTAATTTTATAATTAACCTATCACACATACTGTAAAGAATTAATTAAAAATATTTAAATATATCTTTAATTAATCCATTATATATATAATAATAAAAATATTATTAATTGAGATAAAAGAAAAAAATAAAATAAAATTGAAAAACGAAAAAATTTTATTTAAAACTTATAGAGTTTATTATAAGATTATAATATACAACAACAAAAGACAAGTTAAATATATTAAGAATTTGTTTTATAATAAAAATTTTTATTTAAAGTATTTAAAAATATTTTTGTTTCAATTATTATAATAATATATAATAATAACTCTTGATTATTTTTAGAAGAATCAAGAGTCCTATTTATATTAATTTGATTTCTAATCTTGGAAAATTATTTCTATCTAGAAAAAGATTAGAAGAAAAAACTAGATAGATTTCTATTGGTGTTTAATTACATCAATCTTTAGTTAATAAGAAAACCCGAATAAGGGTGAAAACTTATTAATTATTAATTAATTATATATTAATTTTACCCATACTCAATCACAAATATAATTTAAATAACTAATTCTTTTAATTTTCTTAAATAAAAATCCAAGAAATAATATAATTTAATTATTTCTTGATTAAATAAAAATTATCATTTTAATATAATTAAATTTTTCTTAATTAAATAGAATTATCATTATTTTAATACAATATTGCATTATTAAAATTTAATATATTATTGATAATTTAATTTAATGCAAATAAATTTTAAAACAATAATATTAATTAATAAATAAAGAAATGCTATGTGACATAATTAATAAAATTAGTCATGAAATTTTATAAGATAATAAACTTTTAATATTAATTTTTTAATAAAGAATAATCATTGAATCTTTAAAAGGTTCACGATTTTTTTCAAGATTGTATTTGAGATCGGCATACAACCTTGTGAGAGTCAAAGCTGATCATGAGTATCTGACTGCTTTTAGAACCTCTATGAGATATTATGAGTACCTTGTTATGTCGTGTAAAAATATAATAAAATCTATAATGGTTATATAATAATTAATTATTATAATAAAATTATATAAATTTATGATTTATATATATGAAAATTAATAATAAATTAATATAAATTTTTCAAAAGGAAAAATTATTATGTAAATAATTTTAGATAATAAAATTAATTTTAATAATTTATTTAAGTTAGTTAATTTAGTTTAAAATACTTTAAAATTAATTTCGGAATAAATAGTTTTAAATAGTTAAAATTAGTTTAAATAGTTTATAAAAATAGTTTTGAATTGAAATATATAAACATTAGTATTAATAATATTTATATAATAAATAAATAATAAATGAGTTCTTATTGAATTTAATTATTATTGTAAATAAGTTGAAAGTTTATTGAATTAATTATTCTTTTGTTTAAGTTAATTATTATTTAAAAAAATTATAAACAAATATTTTGTTTATAAATAAATAGTAGTATATGTAAATTAAATAGGAATGATATATTATAATGTAATAATGAAAAAATATAAATACATATCAATTTCATAATTAAAATCGACGTATTAGTTATTGACAATAAAATAGTTAATAACAATAGGAGATTTATTTTTTAATTAATAAAGATTATTTTATTTAAAAAAGAGAATTTTTATTACATTTTATTTTTTGATTTAAGTGTCATATTTTGTTATTTGTAATCTGTTTCTATTAAAACTCTTTACATGCCGTTTGTTCTTAGAAATACTCCCTCAGTATTTCAACGATTTATATAAGATATACTTGGTAATGTTATTGATGATTTCGTCCAAGTTTATCTGGATGATATAATTATATATTTCAACAACATAAATGACCATACTAAACATGTTAGAACCATTTTGGAACTTTTAATTGAAAACAGTCTTTTTCGTTACACTAAAAATGTGAGAATTTCATGTATTCGAAACTACTTTTCTAAGATTTACTGTTTCCTTTAATAGACTTGCAATGGATAAGAATAAGGTTAAGTTGGTTCAAGAGTGATATGTACCTAAAAAACAAAAGGAACTTCAAAATTTCCTCGGCCTTTGTAATTTCTACTGAGATTTGATAAAATATTTCGCTAAGATCATGGAAACCCTCCATACCTTTATAAAAAGATAATAACTTTTAGTAACAAGAAAGCGGATGAGGCCTATAACAAATTAAAGAATTCATTTATTGAGGGTGAAATATTGATCTTCTCAGATCCAGATAAGGAATTTGTTGTAGAAACGGATGCAAGCGACTATGCCGTGGGCGGTATCATTTCCCAAATATCGAATACTGATAATACGTTACATCTACTAGCCTTTCATTCAAGATCATTAAATGTAGCAGAATTTATTTACAAAATTTATTATTAAGAACTTCTTATATTGATAATTATTTATCAAAAAATATATTTTATAATATTGTAGGAATGTCCTAACGAAAATCCAAAATGAGTCAAATGAAATTAAAAGCTCTTTATTTAGCTTTGTAGATGGCGTTTAACAATTTCAAAAACGCATTGTTGTAATTTCTCCGCTCAAGGCAACACTACTTAAAAAATTCCTTGACCCAAACAGTGGTCACCAGGGAGTATATAGGACATTTGGAAAAATTCAGAAGGTACTACTGGACAGGTAGACGAATATGAAAAAAAAATATATAATTATGTTCAGTCATGTAAAGTTTAAAAAAGGAAAATAAATCAAACCCTTCCTTCCGAAGTCCTAATCCAAATGACAAAGGGTTAGGAGATTAAAGTGACTCTATATTAAAAAGTCTCTTTTACTCTACTTTATATTAAAAGAATACCTTTTTTCAAATATTAAGAATAATTTGGAATTTAATTTCTTGAAATAATAATTTAAAAAAATCTTAAATACTTAACCTAAAATAATTAAAAATCTCTTATTATAAAACTTTAAATTATACATACTAAAAATTTTTTTATACAAATTATTTAATAACTTTAAATAATTTATTTACTTCATATTCAAAATTCTTTCATTTTCAAGAAATTTAAACATTTAAAAAAATTTAAACTAGTATTTTTATTTAATACTTAAACTTTTATTTATATTCTCTCTTTTAATGATTAAAAATTTTAAAATACTTAAAACATGTAGAATTGATTTCATAATTTGTATATATGTTAATTAATGTATTAACTATTTGAATAATTAATAAAAATTAAAAAGAATTTAAAAACTAACCCTAACAAATAAAAGAAAAAGTTAACTCTTTACAAAAAAAATTATTTAAAAGAATTTCTCCAGTGTTAAAAGATAAATATAAATAGATTCCAAAAGTTGGATCACGTTTTTGTAAAAAATCTAAACTTAAAATTATATGTCTTGTTAGCGCCATTTTCAAGTGATAAGCAATCATTTGAAATGATAATTAACTTAAACGAAGCTATTAGAATAGAGAAAATCCCTATATCAAACGCTTCATTCATTAAAAAAAAATATAATTTAAAAAATTTAAATGACCCTTTGATTCGTTCTTCCCATGTTCAATGGATTGACACAATTATTGATAATATTAAAATATTTATAATATTATCGAAGAAAATTTTAAAAAGTTCAAATAAAACAAGAAATGGTTGATAAGTGAACTTCTTATTCATAAAATTGTTGTGAAGAAGTACTTGACATTAAAAACGAATAAAAAAGTATATGAAACAAGTTCATATATAAAATAAATTATTAACCATCGAAACTTCACAAAAAGGGTTAAATTCATAATAGAAAAGTATTTGAAATTTAAGATAGAATTACTGAAGATATTGATTCAAATACAACTATTCGATTGTTCAAGGAACATATGAAAAGTTCATCTAATGTTCCTCTATAGAGTCCTCAAAAGTAAGCGTAAGCTCATTAGATGATGTATTCCATTATTAATCCAAGGCTTATAAAGGTATTGATAAATCAAATTTCAATCTAAAAAATATAATTATTTGGGTATTTAATACCATTTTTTTAAATATATAAATTGAGAAATAATTATTAATAAAAAGTTTAATCATAAAGCTTGCTGTTCGGATGGGATTCATCCCTTAAAATTAAAGGCTCTACTCTAGTAAATTGACAAAATTTTAGAATCATTTAAAATGTACAATAAAATTGGAGTAACTCCAATTCGATTGAATTTCTCAATTATTTTAGAAAATTGTAAGTTTGTAAGTATTTTTTAAAATAATAATTATTAAGATTTAAAAAATTTATGAAATTTTAATATTATTTTGGTATAATAAAGGTAGCCTTTTATATATCATAGAGTCAAATTGAAATATTTTTATTCTTTGACAAATTTCAAAGATTCAAGCATTTCTTCTGAACTGTAATCAATATGAGTTAGGGTTAGGTTTAAAATTCTTTTATTTATTGAAGATTTACAAACTATTACATGTATTTGATAATTATAATAATTATAAAAATAAAATATTATAATAGTAAAATTATACTAAAATATTTACTAAGTATAACTATTATAAGAATTAACAGAGTATCTAAATTATAAAATATTATAACTAAGTTTGATTATTTAAAAAATTTAATTAAATATAAAGGGTTTGATTTTTTAAAAAATTTAATTAAATATAAAGGGTTTGATTTTTTAAAAATTTAATTAAATATAAAGGGTTTGATTTTTTAAAAAATTTAATTAAATATAAAGGGTTTGGATTTAAACTTTTTAATTTTAAAAAATTACTCAAATAGTTAATACATTAATTATGTATATATAAATTACATGAAATTAATACTACATAATTTTATTTAAATTAAAATTTTTTGAAGTGTTAAAGGATAAAATTTAAATGAAAGTTTAATAAAAAAATTTTGGAGTGTAAGTTTAAATTTACAAAAAAATTTAATTTTTTCTTAAAAGAAAAAATTTTGAATTGAAAGGTTCAAGTATTTCTTTTGAATTATTATCCATATGTTCCAATGGATTAATAGTTGAATCATCAAAGTTGGATATTTCAGAATCACTGTAAATATCTTAAATAGCTGTAAGGCCCTTTGATGGACTGATTATATTATCCTATTTTAACGCGAGGATTAGGGCAAAAATAGATTCTGCTAAAGCCACAGGCAGCATTAGTTACTTCAGTGGTCAGTCGAGCCAGGCGAATTAGCTGGAGCACCATAAAGGCACGAACAGAAGAAGAATCAGAGGTGTTGTTTTAAGAAATAGAGGCTTCATCATTGGGTGCAACGGAAGTCGAGGCCGTAGGAATATTAAATTTGGTAAATTTAATATTCCGTATGAAATTAGAAAAGAAGTCCTTAATACAGTCAGGACTTCTTTCTCTGTTAATAGTTTCAGATATTCTTCGGAAGCAGACTTTTTCTATTCTAATAATATCTTCATCATTAGCTGTTGAGGCATTATCAACAGCTAGAGGATAAAAGTTTTCGAGAATTTTAAATGAGTTTTTAAAAACTCTAAGAATATTAATTATTGGTTTGGATCTTTTGAGAACTATAAGTTCATAAATATCTTTACCAATGAGACATTTCTAATGTAGAAATGTCTAATACCAATATTACTAAGGCATTTTTTGAAAACCCAAATGGATTGCCTTTGAATGCCTTGGAAATATAGCAAACAAGATCATCCTTTCGGATGATGTTGGATTATCTCGTTGAGGCTTAAAACACTTTCTTGAATTAAAGGAATCCATATTCGTTGAAGTTGGGGATAAAGATGGTCGGCATGCTTCTCAAGGGAATCTGTAACTTCTTTACATTTTCTTTTTTTTTTTTTCATTAATTTTTTAATTCTCCGTTTTTTCTCAATTTTTAATCAAAAGTTTAATTCTATACTCTATGTCATTCATTCTTTAAGGCTTATCATTTCTTTTGTAATAGAATTAACTTTAGGATGAGGAGGAGGTAAATATCTTTTATTATTCCAGAAGGCATACTTTATAATGCATTTTTTTTAAATCAAATGTTTTTTTAAAGGATTATTATCACTTATACCGTCTAAATGAATTTTGAATCTAAATGATAAAATATATAACCTTAGCATTGATGGAAGTAAACCAAGTAAAGAATAGCCAACATTAAATTTGGATGATCCAACAATCCATTCAATGGCTTCTGTCATGACTTTATGATAACCAAAGCTTTTTTATAATTTAAAGTAGAATTTGAATTTTTTTATTGCTTTAAATCCATCCAAGAGAATGACAGACAAGCAGAATATTCCATTACAGGACGAATAAATGTTTTAAAAATAATTTAGAGACAGTACGTAAACTATTTTTATAATAACAAAGTGATTTAATAAACTTATGATTTTTTTGAACTGTCTTCTAAATATTTTTACAATTAATCCCTTTAACGATATGAGGAAAACCAAGATATTTATATGTTGTTGTCCTTGATAATTTTTTTAACACCTTTAATAATATAAAAATGAACTTTTTCATTATTTTAAATATTATTATTATTATTATTATTATTATTATTATTATTATTATTATTACTTCTATTATTATTACTTCAATAATTATTACTTCAATTATTATTACTTCAATTATTATTACTTCTATTATTGGTTTTCATTTGATTTAAATTTTCATGATTAAAATTAATACTATTTTTATTAAAGTCTTTATTAACTTTATGATTATAATTATTACAATTGAAATTGTCAAAGTCATGATTGTAATCATAAATATAAGAGATGTTTGAAGTACCTTCATTTTCTTTATTATTTTCAACTTGAGGATCAATCAAGTAAAACGATTTATCTATATTCAATTACATATCATTATTATCAGCCCATTCAGAACAAATATTTAACATTTCTTGAATGGCTGATGCAGAGGAGGGATTAATTATTATATCATCTGAATAAGATAAGCAATGAAGGTGTGGGTGATTTTTCTTTTCTTCTTCATTTTCAAATGTTTGAGTTAATTTGCTTGCTAAATCATCAATAAAAATATTAAATAGAAGTAGAGAAAGAATCGAAACTTGAAGTAATTCTCTTTTAATTTCATTTGTAAATTTTTGATTTATCAGGACTCTAGTGGTACATTCTGAAAATAAAGAAGCTATAACACTAATATAATAAAGTACCTGACGATCCTCTAATATTTAAATATTACTATAATTTGGCATCTTGACCTAAGCGTTAAGACCGAATTAACTTATTACTTTAACATTAAAAAAATGAATTAAATAAATAAAAAAAAAATAAAATTTAATAATAAAAAATATATATTATTTTTAACCATTAAAAAATGGAAAAAAAGTCCAAATTTTGAAATAAGTGAATCAAATTAAGGAAAAGAACAAATTATTATAGTTAAAAAAATAAATAAAAATTTTTCATAAATAAAGGATAATCAAAAGTATAGATGTACTGAATAAAAAGCATCATCTAAATGTAAATCATTCATTATTTTTAAACAGTAAGGAGTTCATAAAATATGAAAGTTCACATAATCATTTTGAAGAATTTTGATATATCTATATCAAAAGTGAAAAATAAATTTAAATAAGAAATTAGAAAAATTATGCTCATTTTGATATAAAACCAAAACGTATATTTAATAAAATTTCTTAAGAAATGGAATTTATATGTACTGAATTTAATAAAATTAAATCCAAAATATCAAGAACTATGAATAAGCAACTATATCCTGATGTAAATTCTTATTGATGAAATCCTGGAATGAATCAGAATATTAAAAAACAAAAGGAGATGAAAGCTTTGTAATATTTAAAAATTCAAAAATAATAATTTTTCAATCTCCATTTCAAATTGTTCTATTTTTGAAATATAATTATATATGTAAAGATTTAATAAAATCTTTAATAATTAATTAATGTAATAAAATCACATAAATTTATGATTTTTATATATGAAAATTAATAATAAATTAATGTAAATTTTTCAAAAGGAAAAATTATTATGTAAATAATTTTGGATAGTAAATTTAATTTAAATAATTTTTTTAAGTTAGTTAATTTAGTTTAAAATACTTTAAAATTAATTTCGGAATAGTTTTAAATAGTTTAAATTAGTTTAAATAGTTTATAAAAATAGTTTTGAATTGTAAATACATAAACATTAGTATTAATAATATTTATATAATAAATAAATAATAAATGAGTACTTATTGAATTTAATTATTATTGTAAATAAGTTGAAAGCTTATTGAATTAATTATTCTTTAGTTTTAGTTAATTATTATTTAATAGAATTATTAATAAATATTTTGTTTATAAATAAATAGTAGTATATATAAATTAAATAGGAATGATATATTATAATGTAATCATGAAAAAATATAAATACATATAAATTTCAATATTTAAATCGATTCATTAGTTATTGACTATAAAATAGTTAATAACAATAAGAGATTTATTTTTTAATTAATAAAAATTATTTTATTTACAAAAGAAAATTTTTATTACATGTTATTTTTTAAGTGTCATATTTTGTAATTTGTAATCTGTTTCTATTGGAACTCTTTACAATATATTTGTAGATGGAACATTCTATATTACACTAAAATTTAGTTATCAAATTTATATTACAAGAACTTAAAATAAAAGAAATGAATTATGTTTACACTACTTCTTTTTCTATATTAAAAAATAAAGCGCAAATACTGAAATATTACTGGAAGAAATAAAAAAAATTCTAGTAGATATTATAATATTTTAAATGCGCAAAAAAATTTTCGTTGTAATTTTGAAAAAGGGATATCTAATACTACAAAAAAAATTTTTTTCCTTATATAATATTAAATATTGTGATTTTTCACTATAAAAGTGTATAAAAAGAAAATAAAAATAAATTTTGTTTTAATGAAGTGGAAAAAATAACGACTTTTATATTTATTTATATTTCGAACTTTCCTTTTATGAACTCTAAATATATAAATGACATTAATGAAAAATTAAAAGTGATTGCCATTAATATAATAATGTCCATAAATTGGACATTATTATATTCATTTGGGGTTATAATAATTTTTTTTTAATCGAGGTAGTTTATCTTCCTTTAAGTTTTCTCTCCAATATTTCTTTTTAATTAATTTAACACATTCATCCGAAGTAAGAGCTCTATTTACTTCTTTTTCTTTTTTCATAAGTACCCTAACGATGTATCTTCAACATCCGCAATTATTACTATATTTATTTTTATTGGTAGTAATACCTTTCCTCTTAAACAAATCATTAATTTTAAATTTCTAAATTTCTGCGTCTCTACGAGATCTGCCAATTTTTGTAAGAGTCCCAGTATCTACTTGATTACCACTATAATTACTATTCCTCATTTTAGCAATTAATTTTAAAAATAATTATACTTATTTATTTAAATATTTGTATTTTTTTTTTTTTTTTAAATATTTATATATACAATAATAATGTTTATATATATATATATTATTTAATATATATAAAAATATTCTGAATTCTAATTTATTTTAAAACAATTTATTTAAACTATACTAAAATGAATGAAATAACATATATTGTAAAACTTTCTCTTCACCAAAGATAAAATAATTATAAATAGCCAATAAAAAAATTAAAATTTTATATCCTAAACAGTATATATAAATTAATCCTAATTGAAGAGAATTTATGTAAATATATACGGATTTATAATTAATTAACAAAATTACTAAACACCACTACTTATAAATTACTTTTTACACAGCACATCTCCGATATCTCCACCAATTTTTGATATGCGGGATTTTTTTGTGCAATAATTTATAAGCAGTGGGTTTTTAAAATAATTGTTTAGTAATAATTATTAATAAAATTATAATATTCGTACAATTAAAATAATAATTCTAATTCCTAAAATTTTACATGAGATCTATTTCTAAAATAAATAATTTAATCTATCTATAAGAAATAGGTAATATATTAATTATATATTCTAATATACAGAACTGTATAAATTTAATATTTAATAATTATTATTAAATATACAAATGTGTTACTACACATATTTGTTTTATATCATTAAATAAACCATTGTAATAAGAGTGGCTTAAATTATAATAAATAAATATTTAATACATAATAAATTAGATTTTCTCATTTATATTTATTTCATAGTTTTATTTATTTATTTACATTATTATAAAAAAAAAATTGAAAATGTGAGACGTTAAATTACAAATTAAAATTAATTTATAAGTCACGTTCCAAAATATAAATAAAGGGAAGAGCACGTTTCGGAAACCGCACGTGATTAGATATAAGCCACATATTTTTTGAGATGGCGTATTATATTTAAATTATTTTATATAAATAAATAATTAAATAATAATTAAATAAATATTTTATTTTATAATAATTTAATATATAAATATTTGATAATAAAAAATAAAATAAAAAAATAAAAAAAATAAAAAAAATAAAAAAATAAAAAAATAAAATACAAAAAAAAATAAAAAACAAAAAAAATAAAATAAAATATTTTCATATTTATTTATATTTATAACTGTAGTTTTTTATTATATAAATAAATAAATAAATAAATAAATAATAAATAAATATTTTATTTTATAATAAAAAAATAAAATAAAAAAAATTTTTTTTTTTTTTTTTTTTTTTTAAATTTCCGGTGTGTACCGCCCTATGCCCCCCCTCAAGGCATGGGAATATTAAGGTAGTCACAACACTTCGTGTGCTATAGCACAGGTGGATATAGTCCCTACTGGACAACAAAATAAAAAAAAAAAAATAAAATAAAATAAAATAAAAAAATTATTTGAATTATAATATAAATAGAAGTACTAATAAAATAAAATAAATAAAATAAATATGTGAATTATAATAAATTGCAAGTATCAATCGAAACAAAATAAAATAATATAAAATAAATAAATATGCAGTGAAATAATAATATATAATATGATAAAATAAAATAAATAAGATATTGATATGAAATTAATATAAAAACTGAATTTAACAACAAATAAATTATATAATAAAGTAAATGATATGGCATATTCATATATATTAACATGAATTTTATTATAATTTTTACAGTATTTTAAATTAATGTAAATTATTATACTTCCATATAAAAAAAAAATATTATTAAATATTATTATTAAATAAATAAATGAATAAATTAATAAATTAATAAAAATTTTCAGAATATGGCGAATGTAAATCATCAATTTTTTTTGAAATATATCACATTCTAAATATTTTTAATAATTATTTTTTCAAAGAAATTATATGTGCCATTTTATTTTAATATTTTAAATATTATATTCATAAATAAAATTTTATAAAAAATAATATAAGCCACAATCCGAAATGAAAATTTATATAAAATTTTTAAAGCCACATTCCGAAACGCACCACCCTCGAAATTCAACTCTCACAATATTTGTAATTTTTTATTATAAAAATATATTTATAATATATATTTAATAAATAATATAATTTTAATATTATTTTTAATATTATTTGTTTTTTTTTTAATAAAATATTTACTTTAAAAAGATAAATACATCAATATTAGTAATATTTTAATTTATTTGTTTATTTATAATAACTTCCTAATTTATTTATTTATTCATAATAATTTTCAATTGTCGAAATACAACCTGGTGAAATGTACCACTAATAATAAGCCAATTGATGAAATGCACTTCTCTCAATGAATTATATAGTTACGCCACATTCCGAAATGCAACAATCTAAAATTCAAAAATCTTCATGTAACAAAGTAAAGAAAGATAGAAAATATATAACCATATAATAGCTTTATCTTATTTAAAAAAAAAAAAAAAAAAAAAGGATTGAATAAACACTAAAAAAGAACCTTTTTGTTTTTTTATTTTTTATTTTTATTTTTTTTACTGTTTTATTTCTCTCAATATTATTAAAAAAAATTTTTTTTTATTTATTTTTTATTTTTTATTATTTATTATTTATTTGCTTATTTATTTCTTAATTATTTTATATTACATTATATTTTACTTCTTATTTTGATTACTATTTTAATTTTTTTTTTTTTTTTTTTTTTTTTTTTTTTTTATTTTATTTTATTTATAAAATTTGTTTTCTATTTTATTTTATTTTATTTTTTCTTTTTTTATTATTATTTTTTATTTTGTTTTATTTATTTTCATTTTAACGAAATTATATTAAATTAGCTTTTGTAAAGTCCATTATAAACAACTAAGTATTTAAATTAATAATTATATATATTATATAAAAAAAAAAAATAATAATTATTATATTTTATTTTATACTTTTTTTTTTTTTTTTTTTTTTTTATAATATAAATATTAATTTCATTCTTTTTACTCTCTCTAAAAAAATCATGGGTAGATAGAAAAATATTTAGTATAAAAAAAAATTTTTTTTTTCTTTAACTATCTTATAATTTTGAGAGAGTCTTTGGGAATTGTTTAACTAAAAGTTTTGCTTTTTTTGCTACTTCTGTTGGAACAAGACCAAAATGTTCGAAAACCTTTGAGGCTGGTGCAGATAAACCAAAAGTATTAATACCAATGGATTGCTGAGCATATTTAGACCAACCAAAAGTAGTACCAGCTTCAACACTAAGAACTGGAATACCTTTCGGTAAAACTTTATCACGATATTCTTTACTTTGATCATCAAATAATGATTGACATGGAATAGAAACAACACGAGCGGAAATACCCTCTTTTTTCAATAACTTAGCAGCATCTACACATAATGATACTTCAGAACCAGAAGCAATTAAAATAATATTAGGATTTTGTTCATCTTGTAAGATGTAACCACCTTTAAGAGCATTTTCAATAGAAGATCCTTTTAATTGTGGTAAGTTTTGACGAGTTAAACATAAAACAGATGGTGTCGTTTTACTTGTTAAAGCTTGAAGATATGCTGCTGAAACTTCATTACCATCCGCTGGACGAATAACATTTAAGTTGGGTTGAGCTCTTAACATAGCATAAGTTTCAACGGGTTGATGTGTTGGTCCATCTTCACCAACACCAATAGAATCGTGAGTCATAATATATATAACTTGATGTTTAGATAATGAACTTAAACGAACAGCCCCTAGAGCATAACTACAAAATATATATATATATATATGAAAAATAATATATAAAAAAAAAAAATAAAAAAGTTATTCAAAATTATGAATTATAAATCAAATTAAGAACTTAAATAATACTTATTTTACAAATAATTCTCTTTAAATAAAAAATTTAATAATAAATAAATAAATATATCAATAAATAATTAATTTATTATAATTACGTGATAAAGTTTAAGAAACCAGCACCAAATGGAATGATATCACAACCATAAGCAGCCATACCATTCATAACAGCAGCCATACCATGTTCTCTGACACCAAAATGAAAGTAACGACCAGAGTAATCCCCTATACCAGAATCATTCTATTTATAATCATCATTATTATAATTATTATTAAATTAATAATATAATGTTAAAATTTACTAAAAATAGTAATATAAAATTTATCCATTATTTTCTTAATTCTAATTCTAATTCTAATAGTAATAATTGTAATAATAATAATAAAATTAATTATAATAATAATTTATATAAAGATAAAAAATATGAAAAAAAAAAAAAAATTAAAGAAATAATTAATATATTTACAGCTTGGAAATCTTTAGCAGTTTTCCAACGAGTAAGGTTGGAAGCAGTTAAATCAGCAGAACCACCAATAAGTTCTGGGATCGCATCACATATACTATTAAGAACAATTTCTGATAATTTTCTATTATTTTTGTATATAATTTTTTTATTTTAAATATTTAATTTTTTTTTTTTATTTTTATCATAATAAAAAAACAATAATAATTAAAAAAAATTTTTTTTTATAAAAATAATTTATTTATTTAAATTATTATATATATATATATATATGTATATATATATATTTTTTTTATGCTCTAAATTTAATCAAATACCTTGTAGCAATTGGCTTATCTTCTGGAGTATATCTTGGTAATAATTTTTCCCAACCATGTGGTAATTCACCTCTTAAACGTCTTTTAATTTCATTAGCCTTTTTTATATTATATTTAATTTATTAAATAAGAAATTACATAAAATTATAAAAAAAAAATAATATATATATCAACAAAATTATAAAATAATAAATAATATATATATCAACATATATATATGAAATAAAATATTTTTAATTATTATTATTAATTTCTATAAAAAACAGAAAAACTTTTTTTTTTTTTTTAAATAAAATTATTATATTTATATACTTCAGTTGGATAAGCAGTAGCATATCTTTCGAAAAGACTATTCCATTCCTTTTCATAATTAATACCATTGTGATTAACTTTTCTATAAATATCATAAACCTAATAAAAAATTTTAATTATAAAATTATATATAGAGTTATTTAGAATGAAGAATGATCTCTTTAAAATATTAATTTATTAATTATTTATAATATTTTTTTTTTTAAAAAAAAAAAAAATACATCTTCTGGTATATTAAAAGTTTTATTTGGATCTAAACCAAAGCTTTTCTTAATTCTAGCAATTTCATCAGATTTAAGTGGAGATCCATGAACCTTTGGTGTACCTTGAAGGTTTGAGCCATAACCAATAGTAGTACTATTTGTAAATTAAAAAATAATAATAATAATAATAATAATTAGAATTTTAATTAAAATTTTATTGCAACTTTTTTTTTTTATTTTTTTATTTTTTTTTATTTTTTAAAAAAAAAAACATTTTCTATCATTTGTATACCGAATGTAAATAAGAGTTGGTCTACTAATATCACTTTTAGCTTTTTCAATAGCATTAGCTATACCATTAAGATCATTATTACCATCTTCAACTCTGAGAACTTGCCAGCCATAAGCCTTAAAGCGTGCACACACATCTTCAGTAAATTGTACACAAAGTTCACCTATTATTTAAAAAAAAAATTTTTTTTAATAATTTTTCTTCATTAATAATATTATTTTTAATAACCTTTTTTTTTTTTTTTTTTTTGTTATTTATTATAATACTTTTTTTTATTCTATTATCATAAGTATTATATAGATATAATTTTTTAAAAGATATATACCATCAATTTGAATATTGTTGGCATCATAAAGAGCAATTAATTTACCCAACTTAAAATGACTATATATTTAATAGTATTTTTGTATATCACATTTTTTATTTATTAAATTAATAATATTGAATAATTATAATATATTATAAATGTTAATAATTATATATAAAATTAATATATTAATAATAATAATAATAATTATATATACATTTATTTTGAAAAATAAAAAAAAAAAAAAATACCCAGCCATAGAAGCAGCTTCAGAAGCAACACCTTCTTGTAAACAACCATCACCAACAATGGTAAAAGTATAATTATTAAATAATTCATATCCTGGACGATTAAAAGTGGCTGCTAAATGGGCTTCGGCAATAGCTAAACCAACAGCGTTACTAATACCTTGACCTAATGGTCCAGTAGTAACTTCAATGCCATCAGTCATTCCACGTTCTGGATGACCTGGAGTACTTAAAATATTTTTATATTAATTTTTATTATTATATAATATTGTTAAATATTTAAATACTCATAATAATTATTATTTTTATATAACACTATCAAATATTATTATTTAAATATATTCATTTATTATTATTCATATTAATAATATTTGCATTTCTAATTTAAATTTTAAATAAAAATTATATAAAAAAAAAAAAAAAAAATTTAAAACTAACATGCTTTTGTACTGTCTAAACTCCTTTAAGTCTTCTAATGAAATATTGTAACCTAATAAATGATTAATAACATACTGAAGTGTACAACAATGGCCATTGGATAAAACAAATCTATCCCGATTTATCTAATTTTTTTTTTTTTTTTTTCATTTTTAAAAATATATATATATATAAATAAAAATAATAATATATATAAAATTTTATATATTGAATATATTTATATATAAAAAATATTTTCTTTACGATTTATTGTTATTTTTTTTAATATATCATTATTATTACCAATAATAATAATTATACCATTATTATATAAAAAAAATTTTTTTCTATATTTATATTCATTATTTTAATTTAATATCATTTTGTTATTATTATTACTATAGTATTATAGTAATAATAATAATAATAATAATAATAATGTTTATAAATATTATTGTATTAGCTTCGTATCTATAAACATTATTATTATAATAACTTACAATAACTTATTTTATCATTTATATATAAATATAAATATTATTCTCTAAAAAACTGTTTAATTATTTTTTTCTTTTCTTTTATTTTATTTTTATTTTTAAATATATTGTCAATATATATATATTAAAAATTTACCCATTGAGAATTGTTTGGATTACATTTAAAGAATCGAGTAAATAATACATGAGCCATTGGAGCACATCCCATTGGAGCACCTGGGTGACCAGAGTTGGCCTTGTTAACCATATCGCAGGCAACCATACGAATAGTGTTAACGGCACATTTGTCTACTTCTGTAAATGAATCATACATTTTTTTTTTTTTATTTTTTTTATTTATTATTTAAAGAAAAAAAATAATAATAAATTTTAAAATGAGACTATTTAAATTTATTTTTTTATATACTCTAAATTAAAATTTTAAATACAATTAAAGTACTTTTATTAAAAATTAAATTAAATTTATATTTAATATATTAATATATATTAACTTAATACTATTATATTATAATGTATTATATATAATCAATACTAATTAGTTTATTATTAAATCGAAATATAATTAAATTATATAAAATCAAATAGTCACTATTAACCTAATTTTATCAAATTAATTTTAGAAAGGAAGAAAGGAATTATTTAATCTAACGAATTATAGATTTGTCGAAGGAAGTTTTAATATATCTAGGTATTTGTACAAGGCTAGATGTAATGTTTTCAGTGAATAAAGTAGCTCTGCATTGTAAGGAACAAAAATTAAAAAATTAGAAAAATGTAATACATATTTTTTTTGATATTTTAAAGGTATCAAAACATTCATTATTGTATTTTATTTAATGGAGAAAAATACTTAAGAGCATATGTTGACCCGGATTACACCCTCGATATATATAGAAACAAGAAGGTCTACTAAGGGATTTATTTACTTTATGGATTCAGGTCCAACCAGTTGGTACTCAGAGCTTCAAAAATAGGTGGTTACTTCAACTAATAGAAATATCATGAATTATGTGAATACGCATAACTAAATTTATGATATAGAAACATTTTTGGAGAAATAAAAGGTAAAAGAGAATGTATAAAAAAATATATATATATAATCAAGTAGCAATATATAATACTGAAAATAATACAATAAATCCTAGATCAAAACATCTCTATATTAAATATCATAAAATCAGAGAATTAATAAGAGAAAGTAAAGTATAACTCAAATATTAAGAATTAAAAAATAATAAAAATAGATGACTTAACAAAATATTTTAATGAATATAAAATGCAAAATTTTAGAAATAGTTTATTATATTAATATAAATAAAAATTAATTATTAGAGGGAGTGTAAAATAATAAGTAGTAGTGAAGTGAATGAAGCCGAGTGAGACTTGAGCACAAAGCTTGCGACTGTGTAGAGTTCGAGATCAGACGAGAGAGAAATGAAACAAAATCAGTGAATGAATGAACGTAGATGGTTTTTGATTATTATTATTATTTATATTTTTATTTTCGTTTTATTTTTTATATTTAATTTGGTGTGGTTTTTATGCATATTTTAGTATAAAACCTATATTGTTTACATATTTTAATATAGAGTCCAGAAATTAATAAACTATAAAACAGCTATGATTTATATATAATGATAGGGTTTTTAGCATATAGCAAACCTATATATTATACACATATATCAATATATGCATAATCAGCAATAATAAGTACGTTTAATATTAAAATAATAATAATTAATATTTAGTACCAATAATCAACTAATATTTTATTTAGATATAAAAAAAAAATTCAATTTTTTTTTCTTTTCTTAATTTTGAGAATAAGTTGATGGAGAAATTTATTTATATAAAAAATTTACTTTTTTTTAATGTTAAGCATATTATTTTTATATTTATTAATAAAGTATTATTTTATACACCCAATTACTTATTTGAGATATTTGTAAGTTTGA
Organism: Neocallimastix lanati (nom. inval.); assembly: GCA_016946835.1. Classification (NCBI taxonomy): domain Eukaryota; kingdom Fungi; phylum Neocallimastigomycota; class Neocallimastigomycetes; order Neocallimastigales; family Neocallimastigaceae; genus Neocallimastix; species Neocallimastix lanati (nom. inval.). Next base: position 142,085 of record JACVTC010000196.1, on the reverse strand, counting down.
GTGTTTAGTTTTCTTTTATTAATAAATTAATTTTAACATTCTCCATATTCTCCATTTTTTTTTTTAAATAAAAAATTTGAATTAAAAAAAAAAAAAAAAAAAAAATTGAACTAAAAAAAAGAAAAAAAATAAAATATTATATTTTATTTATTGAAAATTAACTATATAAAATTATATTATATATATTAATCTTTAAAAAATTAATAAAAAAAAATATATATATATTTTAATAAAATATTTCATATAAAAAAGAATCAAATATTTAAAAAATATGAAAAGTTTAATTGTTAATGGAACTTTATAATTCGTATTTATATTTATAAAAACATTGAATTATAAAATAAAAAACATATATGTATATAATGAATGTAATAAATAAAATTCTTTAATAAATACAAATACGAATTATAAAGTTCCGTCAACAATTAAACTTATATCAAAAAAAAAAAAAAAAAAAAAAAAAAAAGGAAATGATACGTAACAAAAAAAATTATATATATAAATTTATGTAAAATTAATAGAAAATATTGAAATATAGAAAAGTTTATAATTTTAAAATTTTCGGTTTAATTATTATTATTTAATATTATTATTATTATTATTTTGAAATAAAAATACAATAAATCATTTTAAGTTTCCAATAAATGGAACCAAAACTAATAATTTTTTTTTGTTGCATTAATTATTTAAAATATTATGGATCACGGATTAATTATTAAAAGGGAAAAATATATAAAAAATAATAAATATTTTTTAATTTTTTTTTTTTTTATTTATTTTAAAATTATTTATATGTGATTTAGTAAACTTCATAAGGAAAAAAAAAAAGGAAAATAAATCCTTTATTATCTTTTGAAAATTATAATTATTAATAATGATAGGAAAATCATAAAAAGTAGATTATATATATTTTTTATTTTGAGATATTTAAAAATTTTATTAATAAGAAAATCATGAACAAGATATAAATATTTATATTTTTTTTTAAATAATTAAAAAAAAAAAAAAAAAAAAAAAAAAATATTAATAATAGAGTTTTGAAAAATAATTTTAAAATAAAAATTATTTTTTGGTAAAGATATGAAACTTTAATTTTTTATAAAAATATATATGTAAAATTATAAAAAGTAATTCCTATTCTTGTTTTATTTTTAAAAAAAAAAAAAAAAAAATAAAAAATAAAAAAAAATAAAGTAAAATTACTAATAAAAAAAATAAATAAATAAATTAATAAATAAATAAATTAATAAAAATAGTTAATGGTATTATAAAATATAAAGAAATAATTTAATATTTTTATTTTTATTTTTTATTTTTTATTTTTTTTTATTTTTTTTTTTTTTATAATTTAAATTTTTTTATTAATTTATTTATTTCTAAATATGTTATAAATTAATTATTATTTTTAAATTATATAAATTATAAAAAAATTATATTAAAAAAAAAAAAAAATGAATTTAATATTAATTACTTTCATATTTTTTATTTTATTAATAGGTAAGAATAATTATTTTTTTTTTTGTTGTTTAATATTATAAATAAAAATAGAAAAAATATTTCAATTAAGGATTTAATAAATAATAAAGTATAATATAAAAATAAAAATAAATAATTAAAATATATCTATCAATTTTTATATTTTATTATTTTTATTTTATATTATAAGAAAATGGAAATGCGATAACTATTAGAATTTTATGTTATGCGGTAGAACCAATTTATTCCTTGCTCATTGAAGATTTTAATAGATATTCAAAAGTAAATGATTTAGATATTAATATAGATTTTAACCTGCTAACCTCGAATAATATATCATTTTCAATGATAAATTATGAATTAATGGTAGAAAAAATTTTAATTAATAATTCTAGAAGATACGATATAATCTTTTTCGATAATATTTATACCAAAAAATATGAGCCATATCTCTCTAATTTAAATGAGTTTTTATCTAAAGATATAATGGATTTATATTTAACAGGAATAGCTTCCAAAACATGCATTTATAATGATCGTTGGATTGCCATAGTAAAGTTATTTTATTATTTTATATTTATACATATTTATATCCTTCTATAATAAATTTAAAAAAAAATTTTTTTTCTTTTAATTTTTATATTAAAAATAAAAATTTATATCAATATTAACATTTAAATACATATATATTATTTATTTTTTTTTTATTTTATTTTATTTATTTTTTTTCTTAGCCTATATCTATATTATCTACAGTATTATTTTCAAATATGGAATATTTAGAAAAATATAACAAAAAAATTCCAACCACATGGGATGAATTAATTGATACTGGAAAATATATTTTAAAAGAAGAAAAAAAACTAAATAATACTGATTTACTTGGTTATAATGGGATATTTAGTGGTAAATTCTTAAAAATTACTTTATATTCATTTATTTTTAATAAAATCTTTATATAGTTATATTAAATATAAAATTTTTATTTATTTTTTTTTTTTATTCTAAAAATTTTTAATATTTTCTATTTTATGAAATAATTAAATTAATACAAATAAAATTAATCTTTTTTTTTTTTTTTTTAATAAACTTTTATTTATATGTAATAATAATAATATTAATTAAGATGATGAATTAGGAATGTGTTCACTATATGAATTTATTTATTCTTGTAGAGAGTTTTTGAATGATCCTTTTCCTGATTTATCAAGTCAAACGGCAATTAATTCATTGAAATTATTAAAACGTATCAAAGAAGAAATTTCATCAGGTTTGTAATTGGTTATAAATGTATTTTTTAATAATTTAATATTATAAGAAAAAAAATTTTTTTTTTCTTTCTATTTAACTCTAATAATTTAATAATATTATTATATTATAAATATATATATATATTTATAATATAAAATTACTTGAAATAAAATCAAAATTTAAAAAATAAAATTAAATTAAATAAAATAAAAAAAAATTTAAATAAAATAAAAAATAAAATAAAATAAAACAAAATAAAATAAAATGAAAAAGATCATGTTTTTCATGATTCCGTACCGGGAGTCACTTTTGAAAGATTTAACAATAAAAATTTTATTTTTATGAAATTTTGGAATTTTTCCCAATATAAAGAATATAATAGAACGGTTTTACCGGGATATAAAGAAGAAATATCAGGAACGATCATGGGAGGATATAATTTAGGTGTTGTGAATAATTTGAAAAGTAATAAGAAAGAGGCGGTGAAACAATTTTTGCATTATCTAACTTCAAAAGAAACTCATAAAAAATTTATAATTATGGGTGAATTTTTTTCTCCTGTACCAAGTTATTATGATGATGAAGAAGTTTGCTCCCACCTTAATTGTCAACTCTATAAAAATTTTCAGTATGTTAGACGACCTTTTAATTTATTAAAAGGAAATGAATATGATGACTATTCTTATAAATTTAGAAATTATATTTATGATTATTTATATGGTAATGACATTACCGCCTCAGAAGCCTTAACCAATGTAATAAATATATTGAAAATTCATACTATCTCACCATTTAATTTCGAAGAAACCAAAGTTGGTTTAATTTTTTTTATTATACAATTAGTTATTTTAATCGTTTTAATTACATCTTTTGCTATCCCACTTTTAAATACATTTCAATGGTATTTCAAGCAATTTTCATATTCCTATTGGGTTATTTTTTTAATTGGATCATTGGCTTTATTGACTCTTTCATTGAGTGAATATAATGAGGTAACGAAGTTTAAATGTCAATTGAAACCCTTTTTACTGTTAGTAGGAAATTTCTCAAATTTATATCCATTTGTTGATGCATTAATTATGAACTATCCAAAAGATAGTAGAAGTTCAACATGGATCAATAGACATCGAGAGTTAGTGGTTATGTTCTATTTACTTGCCAATTTAATATTAATACTTACATCATTATCTTTGTCATGGACTGTAGAAAAAGTAATTGTGAATGATGCATATAACTTTAATTATTGTATGAAAAAAAACATTTTCAATGAAGTATTGGAACATATCCTTTATGGTTTTACTATTATTAAAGAACTTTTAATACTCCTATTTATTTTCTATTTATGGGATGTTGAAGAAACGTTTATTGAGATTAAAATGTTATCTTCAGCAATCTACTCTCAAATACTTCTTTATCTAATTTTCAATATTATGAATTATATAAAAATTAAAATAAATACCTATTACTTTGTAGTATATGAAATGATTTACATATTATTCCTTCTATCTAATTATGTTTTTCTATATAGTTTAAGAATCGTATTTACCTATACAAGGAAAAAAAGAAACTTTCAAACCTCAAATAATAATAATAATAATATTAAAAGTCATAGCAATAGTAAATCAAATCAATCTAATTCAAAAATCAGATATTTCTATTATGAATCAACGATAGAATCTCCTGAACCATCCAATGTTTTAAATGATTTTCTTATCAAAAATCAATTAATTGGAGATACTAATAGTGATAAGGATAACATTTCTAGTAATTTAACTAACTTAAATAATAAAACCAATAATTCTTATGCCATTTCATCAATAAAATTATAACCAATATCTCGAACATTTTTTATTTATAATTATTTAAATATTATATATATATATATATATATTGATTATTATATTTAATATTTAATATAACTAAAACTAATTATTATTTAGTTGTTTTAAAATAATAAAATAATATTATTTAATAAAAGTAGTCATTTTAAAAATTAAAAAATGAAATTTTCTTTTTTTTTTTTTTTTTGTAATAATAATTCTTAAAATAAATTATTAAATATAAATATTTGCAATTGATTATAAACATTACTTATTAGTATTATTTTTACTTAATATTTAATAACTTATAGTTATTAAATTTATTTTAACATTTTTTTTTTAAATAAAAAATATGAATTTTTATTTTTATTTTAATTTGAAATCAAAATTCCCTGTTATTAATTTTAAGTATTCATCATTTCTTTTCATTTTTTTTTCATTTATATTATTAATTATATATTCTAAATTTAATAACTTATAAATTTTTTACTACTAAATTTCCTAAAAGACAATTTATATATATATATATTTTTTTTCAATAATTTTATTTTTAGTTTCATTAATTATTATTCTATTAAAATTAATTTTATTTAAATCAATATTTTTTGAATGATGAATTAAGTTTCAAAAATTTCTTAAAAATATCAGAAAGTATCAATCAATTTTAATAATATTATCTCAAAATTAATATTTTCCATCATTTCTGAGAGTAAATATATATATATATATATATATATATATATTTTAAAGCATTTTATAATTAATTTTATTAAATAGATTATCTTATTTTTAAAACATTTCATTATTAGTTTTTCAACAATTATTTTTATTAAAATAGATTTTCTTACTTTTAAAGTATTTTTATTATTATTTTTTCACAAAAAAAAAAAAAAAGAAACTGAAATCAAAATATTATTTTTTATTAAAGTATTTAATATGTTTTTTAAAACATTTTATTTTATAATTTTTTTTATCAATTATAGAATATATTATTAAATTTATTATTATGTTAATCCACTTTAATTTAAATTAAATTTCATTAAAGGATTACTAAAGAATCATCATGTTCCTACACCTCATAAACTAATGATATTTTCTGCTATAGTAAATGGGCAAGTTTCGTATTATGCACCTCTACTTGGAACAAACAAAGAAAGAATGAGAAGTACACAGACATTAGTTAATTCAGGATTATACTGGATTGAAGGATTTTTTTTAATGGAAATAGCTTTACATCCCTTTATTGTGTTAATAAAGAACTAAACATTCCTCCTCTTTTGGTAAAATGTGCGATTGCTCAGGTTAAGGTGTTTTAAAAAAATGGAAAAAACTTGAAATGTATTATCACTGATTTACTTATAGGTATATTACGTTGTAGATGTCAGGTATGGAATAAAGAAAGTAAAATTTTAACAGACAAATTAGATAAAATTCCATCAAAAAAAAAAAAAAAAAGAAAAAAGAAAAAAAGCAATTGAAAGTTTTATTAAGATAGAGCTATAGCTGGAAAATCAATCATGGCTAAGGCTTATAGGAAAAATAAATTTGAGAAAACTAGAGATTACCTAAAGCTCAACTTCAAGTACTCTAAATATAGAATTGGTTTCTGATGTGTACTTCGTGCCAAATGTAGATATAAATTCGATGCTCGTATTTATAACAAGAACCTATGTTATAGAGTTAAATTATTTTTTACACTACTTCCTTTTCTCTATTAAAAAATAAAAAAAGCAAACAACTTATGAAATATTATTTGAAGAAATAAAAAAAAAAAAAAAAAAAAAAATAATATAAGGAGGACATACTTACCTGTAACCCTTACCACCACCATATTCCTTAAAATAAAAAAACCTCCTGTGAGGAAAACCTAGAAAATGGTTATAGGGAATAATAGTAATAAAGAAGAAAATTAAGGGAGGCATTTCACTTTATAGAGAACTTAAAAGAAAAATATAAAGATGAACATATGAACATTTTTTTTTTTTTTTGAAGATTATAATGATTCCTATATTGAATTAAATAGCAAATTCATCTATACTTTCTTTCAATAATAAAAAAGTACTTTGTCAATAAACAAAAATTCCAATTCCAAATAAATAAGACACAAAAAGAAAAATATAATAATATAAATAATATAAATAAATATATATAAATAAAAAAATTAATACTAAACAGCAGTGTAAAGTATGTACCAAAATTAAATTTTAAAATTTTCCATTTAAATAAAGTGATAATAGATCAAAGGAATTTTTTTTTTTTTTGAAAGAATTCATTTAGATTCGGTAACTATTAACCATGAATCTATATATGGCAATAGATACTTCCTATCAATTCTGAATGATTATTCAAGATTTGAATGGATTCTTTTTCTTAAATCAAAAAAAAAGGAAAGTATACAGAATATTCAGAATTAGTGGTATAGTATAGTAATTAATATTTTTAATAAAACAATTAAATATCATTAGACAGACAAATAATAATACTTAATTTACAAACAGTACCTTTGAGGAATTTTGTAATAATAATATTATTTGACATAGATTTTCTATTCCTTATTCACCATCAATAAAATAGTAGGATTGAGAGGTTTCATGGTACTTAAATTCCTAATTCACGTGCTATTTTAGAAGAAGCCAAACTGAATCATATATTCTGGGAAGATGCTATAGATACCATCCATTTTATTCATAATCGTATTCCCCATTAGTGGTATTAATAATTCTATTCCTTATGAATTATTACATGATAAAAAAAAATAAATTTTGATTTTTCTAAATTCCACGTTTTTTTTTTTTTTTTTTTTAATTTTTTAATTTTTTTTTTTGTATTTTTAAAAACAATTTTAAAAAAAAAAAAAAAAAAAAAAAAAAAAAAAAACTTTTAAATTCAATCCATACTTTTAAATTCAAATAAAATATATGATAATGAAAATATTGGTAGTAAACAATTAACAATTTAATTAAGTAAATAATATGTAAAATAATATTAAAAATAATGATGCCATTTAAAAAAAAAAATAAAAAATTATATTTCGAACTTAAATAAAAGTGAAAAATATTTATATACCTAAAAGAAAATATATTGATGGAACAGAATAATTATACAAAAAAAAATTAGAATAACAAAAAAAATTTGAAGATATTCAAGAACTAGATTCGCTACTTTTTGCTTCAATATTATTTTTTTGGTAGATCTGATAAAAAAAAAGGATTAAAAAGGGTATTGATGATGAATTAAATAACATGAAAGTAAAAAATGTACACTCTTTGGTAAAAAAATATTCCTATTTGATTGATAAAAATATAATTTCCAGTGGATGAGTTTTTAGGTATAGCGATAAAAAGAAATGATAAAGGTGAAATAATTAAATATATAGCAAAATTAGTTACCCCATTGTTTTTCTCATGTGTATAGTGTAGATTATGATGAAAACTTTTCTATAATTTTAAAAGCAAGATTCTATTTATATAATTACAAATCGTTCAACGTCTTATAATTTCGATATGTACCAGCTAGACCTTAAGGCAGCATATCTCAATGCTGAAGTAGATGAAGAATTATATATGAATATTCCTGATAGCTTTGGAAATTCTAGTGGATTTTTGGAAATTAAATAAGGCAATATTTTGTTTAAAACCAGCAAGAAGAATATTGAATAATAAAATAAATAAATTATTATTAAAATTAAGTTTGATTAAATTAAAAAAAATGTGCCATTTGTTTATTATTAAATAGAATAAAATATGGAAACATATTTTATCATCTACAATGTTTAAATAAAATTTTAATTTTTATATTTTTAAATTCATAATTGTTTAAAAATATGAAGAATTATAATGTTTTTTTTTTTTTTTTTTTTTTTATTTGATTATTAGTATAATTAATATTATTATTATTATTATTATTATTATTATTTAATTTTTTATTTTAAATTAGTATATATATTAATAACATGTAAATCATAATTCAATAATATTTTTTCTTAAATTAATAATGTCAAATAAGAAATTAATAAAAATATAATAGTAATTATAATAACAAGAATAATTAATAACATTTAATTATAAAGATATGGTAATATTTTTTTTAAACTACATTGTTGTTTAAAAATATTACAATCCTAATTTTTTTTTTTTTTTTTTTTTTTTTTTTTTTTTTTTTTTTTTTTTAGACTTAAGAGAAAACTTTATTTAATTTATAGTAATAATAAAATTACACGATTTAAATGAAAAATAACAAATAAAATACATGAAATAAAATATTATAAATTATAAGATTATAAAAGTGCGTTAGAAGCAATAATTTCTAACTTTTTCCTATTCAATCAATGATAACACCACGTCCATTATTGCAAGTAATAATTTCAGTATTTGTTGTTATCAACCTAATCTCTATCAGATCTTTCACTGGGAGGTAAAAATCCATGCCTTATCATTGAGACGTCGACGCTCTTAGCAACGGTAGATTCAACGGAATACTGATTTCATCATAAATCTAAAAAGATCGACAAATTAAAGGTATTACGTATGTTAGAAACTCAGCAATCCCCACAAAATACGGAACAGTCGACGAAGTTGAACTTTGTTTAAAAAATATTGTCAACTAATTGTCTATGTTCCCCATCATTAATTTTAATTTTTTCATATATTGAACGCAGGCCAAGAAAAGCACTCAATATATAATAATAAATATTATTGTCATAATCCTTTTCTGAATCTGAATCTAAAGAAATATCCAAGAATTTTTGTTCAATTATCATTGCAAACGTCAAAAAGAGATCATCTAGAAAAGGTAAAGATTTATTTCTGTAAATTTTCCAATTCATTACAGGCAAAGATCCAGTGAGAAAAGCTAGGTACATTAACACCACAACATGGGCAACATTTAAGGCAATCTTCTGAGACTATTTTTCTTTTAATGAAAATACTGATGTCAAATTTAAAGCCACATCTAAAAAGAGAAATCCAAAAGAATCCCAATTGTTACTTAATATTATTGTAATGTTAAGTTTTTGATTTTAGAATTAAATCCAAAATCAATCTCCCTGTAAATAATTGTTTTTTTTTTTTTTTTTTTTTTTTTTTTTAGCTTTTGAGAGTTTGAAGATATCTCTTTCACAATAAAACTTTCTTATTTCATTTGATTTTTTACCATTTAATTTCTTATCCAAAGTCCTTGATTCTTTAGTCCATGAGTAATGTGACATAGTAGGAATATTATTAGTTGAGATGATTAATAATACATGATGAGTTTTTCCATTTTCTAAAGCAGCGTAATTGAGATATAGCACAGATAGCTGAAAGAGGAGGTATTTTCAATTCATGAGTAATATCATAGAGACTAACATAAGAATTACGAGATTTAAATCCATAACTCCAATAAAGTCCTCTATTAATAATTTTTTGAGCTTTAGAGCATCTGCTCTTATTTAAACCAAAGAGGTGAGCATAATATATAACAAGACTAAGAATAAAGGAAATTAAAATATATTTTTTTTGTAATTTTTTTTTTTTATATTTTAAATTTTAAATTTTTTATTTTAATATTTAATTTGGAATAATTATTTATTTATTATTTATTTATTTATTATTTATTTATTTATTATTTATTTATTTATTTATTTTTATTTAATTATTTATTTTTATTTAATTATTTATTTTTATTTAATTATTTATTTAATTGTATATTTAATTATTTATTTAATTATTTAATTATTATTTTTATTTTTATTTTTTTTAATTAAATTTTTTTTTTTTTTTTTTTCATTCATTCTATTTTTCTATTTTTTTTTTTATATTTGGTAAATTTCGAATAATCCTTTTATCTATTCTCACATAAATAGAAAAAAAAAAAAAATAATAAATAATAAATAATAAATAATAAATAATAAATAATAAATAATAAATAATAAATAATAAATAATAAATAATAAATAATAAATAATAAATAATAAATAATAAATAATAAATAAATAATAAATAAATAATAAGTAAATAATAAGTAATAAATAAATAATTTTTTTTTATAATTTTGCCGAACTTTTTTAAATCAATAAAAAATAACTAATGTGTTTTTTTTTTTTAAAAAATGAATTCAGAAAAGTAAAATAAAATAAAATAAAATAATATAAAATAAAAAAAAGAATTATTTGATATGTTTACTATATACTTTTATATTTGTTTTAATTAAGATATAATACTATTTTTATTTATTTTTTTTTTAATAAAAAAAAAATATGTAATAACATATTATATTAATTATTATTTTAACTATTATATTATCATTTTAATATTTAAACATTTTATATTACAAGGATCAAATTATTATGTAATATTATCAATATTATTTAATATTATATTACAATTTGTTAAAATATTATTTAATTTATGAGTAGTTATCATTAAAATAAAATAATATTATACTATTTTATATTTTATATTTTTTTTTATTTAATTGTTTATTTAATTTTTTTTAATTATTTAATATCATTATATTATCCTTCATCGTTTTTTTTTTTTTTTTTTTACTCTTCAGTTTCTTCCTTAACATAAGGGTCAAGTTGTTTGATGGGTTTAGCTGGATTACCAGCTACAATAGTGTTGGATGGAACATCCTTAGTGATAACACTACAGGCACCAACGACAACATTATCACCGATAGTTACACCTGGTAAAACAATAACAGAAGCACCAAAGAAGCATTCATTACCAATGTGAATTGGTTTAGCTATATTAATTTCATCATCTCTTCTTTGTTTGTAATCAATTGGATGGGTAGCAGTAAGAATTTGACATCTTGGACCAAATAAACAATGTTTACCAATGGTAACTTCAGCACAATCTAAGATGACACAATCATAGTTCATGAAACAGTCATCACCCATACTAATATTGTAACCATATTCACAAACAAAGGTACGTTCAATGAAAACATTTTTACCGACATGTTTAAAGAAACCATTAAGCATATTACTTCTCTTTATGGCTTCGTTACTTTTAGTACCATTAAATCTATCAATGAAGTTTTTACATTCTAAACGGTCAAAAACAAGTTCAGCATCCAAGGTGTAAGGTTTTCCAGAAAGCATTTTTTCCTTTTGTGTTTCCTTAACATTATTGAATTGTTCTTCAACATATTCCTTATAATAGTTTTTCTTTTGAGCGTCTGTTAAACTGGAAGCATTTTCAACTTTACTTAAAGCTTCTTCTTTTTCTTCTTCGGTTAAATTTTCAACCCTATTGTTAATGAAACTGTTTCTAATTAAACCTTTAACTAAATTTTTCTTGATATTGTCGAAAAACATTTTTTTTTTTTTTAATATTTTTAATGATTGATTAAATTTATATAATGATATTATTTATTTATTTATTATAATTTTTTATTTTTTATTTATTTATAATTAATTGAATTTTTTATTTTTATCTTTTTATTTATATATAATATATATATATATATATATATTTTTTTATTTATTTTTTATTTTATTATATATAAATTGAATTTATTTTAATTTCTTTTCTTATTTTCAATTTATTTCAATTTTAATTTTTCTCTTTAAATTGAATTTAGGTTAAAAGTTCAATCTATTTTTCCTTTTTTTATTTTTTATTATTATTTTTTAACTTTTTACTTTTTCTTTTAATTTATTTCAAAAAAAAAAAAAAAAAAAAAAAAAAAAAAAAATGAAATTATTACATTTTATATAAATTTTTTGGTTTTTTTTTTTTTTTTTTTGTTCAACAGTTTATTAAATATATTATACAATTAATATTAAATATATTAAATATATGACAACAATCAATATATAAATATGTTTTATATATGTAGATAATATATTATAAATACTATGTAAATATATCTTTATTCTTTTCTTATATTTAATTAAATAACTATAAAATATTCAAATATTAATTATATTGTGATATATTCAAATCTTAATTGATATAAAAAAATTTAATTATTCATATTTATTTATATATAAATTAATGTCATAAATCAAATTTTAATCTAAATGACTTTATAATAAATATTTATTATTTATTTAATTATTAAAAAAAACAAGTCACGTCACATACAAAAATACATCATATTGCTAAATGAACGATTACGAAACGTACTAGATTCGTGTGTGAGAAAGTTGTATAGATTGTTTTAAATGTGTAATCAAGTATAATTATTTTTTACTTGAATAAATATAAAATTAAATAAATAAATAAATAATACTTTGATAAATTTAATAAATAAATCTCCAACAATAGCTTCTTCGAACTTGAGTTATATATCTGTATATAATATATTTAATTTACTTTTTTTTTTTTAGATAAAAAAAAAAAAAGGTAAAATAAAATAGAATAAAATAAAATATATAATAATAAACTTTTGATTTAAATTTATTTAATTATTTTTTCTTCCTATTTTTTTTTTTTTTTTATTTTATTAAATTTGAAATATAAATTAATAATTTTAATAAATAATAAATAACAATTAATAATGTTAAAGTATTAAATAATATAAATAATAATTAGTAATAAAAAAAACTTAAAAAACTTTATAAATTTCTGTAATTTCTTAAATTTTCGTAATTTCCACTCCTCTTATAATGAATAATGCAATAGAAATGATAGCTTCAACCACCACTAAAAAAAATACTTGGTAAACTTTTAATTTTCAAGTTATAAATTATCTTTAAAAAAGGTTGGTAATTTTTTAACTTAAAAAGTTTTTTCTGATATACTATTCCTTTTTTTATATATATATATATATATAGGAAAGATTAGGGTTATTTAAGATATCAAGAATAGGAATAGGTTTAGTTGAAAAATGCTGTTTTAATTCTTTCACCACAACTCGAATATCATTTCCTTGAAAATAAATGATGGCTAACAATTCTGTAAAAGAAGAGAGAGGGATCAGCAATAGCCAATATAAAGACATTATACTATAAAAAGGGTAATGATTCTCCATTGGGTTTTAGCTCCTAATACAAATATATCATCAAAATAACAATGTTTCATCTCGAAGGTGGAAAGATAAATCAGTAATGCTAAACCCAATAGATATCATTGAGTTCAATAAAAATGATGAGATTGGAGGATTTTTTTTTGGTAGCTCTTAAAGAAATAAAAAAAAAACTGGAAACCTACTGATAAAATAAAGCTACCAATGATCCAGAGTACCATGACCCCTCAAAGGTAGAAGGTAATAAGGAAAGATACTGAAGTCAAAAGATGTCAATCCTTATTGAGTATAGTCCTTCCATAAAAAAAAAAAATTATAGTCGTTGGAAGTGTTAAAGATATGAGACCACTCACTAAAAATGATGATTCTGAGCCAATAGATAATATTTTTGAGTTCTCTTTAAAAATCAACCGATGCTTCATAACATATTTTTTTGTTTCCTTGACCAAAAGGTAAGAGAAAAGATAATACTAACCATGACCATAATTTTTTTAGTCTCCCAGCTAAACTTTAAATAATCATTATTGATATTAATTAATTTTTTTACATTATCAATATACCACTTTTCTTTCTTTCTTTCTTTATCTCTTTCTTTATCTCTTTCTTTATCTCTTTCTTTATCTCTTTCTTTATCTCTTTCTTTATAGAAAAAGATTAATAGGTTACAGAAATTTTGTGTGGTAGAGAACTGTCAACCGTTATTATTAGTAATATTATTAGAATTTGCTACTGAAAAAAAATATTTATCATTAAATGATTTTTTTTTTTTTTTTTTTTTTTTTTGGATTGCGCACTACTCATTTATTATTTAAATTTAATATTAAAATTGATTCATAACTTTCGTTTCTACTTTAATTGAAATCACACTGAAGTTTTGATGATACCTTTACCGACACGCATCTGAATTAATGTTGTTAATTTTTAATAATAATGGGGTCATAATTATAAGAATAGTTTTTTATTTTTTTTTTCTATCATTGATATATTTTAATTTATCCTTTAATTTCATGTTATAATTGAAATAAAAAATATTCTCAGTGGGAGATTTGAACTTTTTTTTTTTTTAAAGTATTGAAAAAAATTATCTTTTTTTTTTTTTTTTTTTTTTTTTTCATGATATTCATTGGGGAGTTCCTATTTATTATTTTTTAAGATATTAATTTTCATTTCATAAATTCTTCTAAGTATATTTAATGAAATAGAGTTTAAATGTAAAAAAAAAAAAAAAAAAAATGGAGAGAGGATTTTTTTTTTTGGCTTTTTATTAATAATATACTTTTTATACTCTTTTCTAAAATTTATTTATATTTACTTTTACTATTTGAAAAAAAAAAAAAAAAAAAAAAAAATTTTTTTTCTTCTTTCAAAAGGACTCTATAATTATTAAAAAAAGTTAATCCATTTGAAAATTTGTTAAAAAACTTTTATCTATCTTTTAATTTGTAATTCTCTAGAAATAAAAAACTCAATTGAAATTGAAAAAAAAAAAAAAAAAATTTTTTTTTTTTTTTTGATAACAGGTAAATCATTATTGTCATCATAGAAAACTGCTTTGGTATCCTTAATTCCAGGAATATTGTTTAATTTTATGAAATTATATATATTTAAAATAATTATATATATATATAAATAATTAATATTAATATTTTTATAATATTAAATTATATAAAATTATATTAATAGAAATATTTTAAATTTCTAAAATATTATTTATTATGAATTAGATGTAGAGAAGTTTATTAAACTATACTTTCTAACCAAAAGATTTATTATTAAGCAAATTTTGATTTTTCTAAAAAAAATTTTAATTTTTACTATATAATAATCACAAATTTTACATATTGCTATTAGTA
This sequence comes from Neocallimastix lanati (nom. inval.), assembly GCA_016946835.1. Classification (NCBI taxonomy): domain Eukaryota; kingdom Fungi; phylum Neocallimastigomycota; class Neocallimastigomycetes; order Neocallimastigales; family Neocallimastigaceae; genus Neocallimastix; species Neocallimastix lanati (nom. inval.). The sequence goes on along the minus strand of JACVTC010000196.1, from coordinate 126,727 downwards.
TATTATATGTATAGATAATAACAATATATATTAATAATTATTTAATTACCATAAACTGACATATATATATATATATTTTCATTTCAATGGAATAATTTCTCTCTATTATATAAAAATCATTTTTATTAAATATTTTTAATTAGATATATCCTATATATATTATTTAAAAAAAAAATTATAAAAAAAGAGTAAAATAATGAAATATTCTAATAAATGTATGAATATCTATTTAATTATAAAATTTTATTATTGTTTTATAATCACTACTTTTTTCTAATATTATTATTAAATATTATATACTTTTATATCATATTTCATATTTTTTTTATGATTAAAAAACAATAAAATAAAAATTTATAATGTTTATTATTTATTTTCATATAATAAACTATTTCTTATTATAAATAATATAAATGAATTCTGCTTATTTTAAAGTAATATTAATTTTCTTTGTTTTCTTTTTTTTTTTTTTTTATTATTTATTTATCATTTATTATTTTAAATTTTTTTTTTTTTTTAGTTCCAGCTAATAAATTTTCTTAATAATTTCATTTTATTTTTTTTTTTTTATTTTTTTTTTTAATTTAAAAAAAATGTTTCAATTCCTATAAAATTCTTTTATATTTTATTTATTTAGTTATCATTAGGATTATATTATAAATGAACTTTCTTTTAATAATTGTATATAAATCATATAATATTAATTTAAAACTATTCATCATCAATTGAATCTTCAGCTTCATTGATAGCTGTAACTTCACTGTCAAAAAATTCATCATTTTCAATATTTTCTTCATCACTGTGGATTAGATCTTCTTCATTTTCATCTTCATTTTCATCTACGTTTTCATCCACATTTTCATCCACATTTTCATCATTAATGAAAAGTCTAAGATCAATAGAGTTACCCATGGCGGCATATCCTAAATAATTTGGATGAAGACCATCACCATCACTTAAATCTGCCTTAAGAACCATTCTATCATTAGGATCAGCAACCACCGATGAAAAATCAATTATAGCATCATAACCACCTTCATTTGCTGGGGTATTTAAAATCCATTGATTTAACCCATTTCTTTAAATGCTATTCTTTTCTTCAGTCCAACCCTCGTTGCTTTTAAATTGGAAAAAAAAATTGGACTACCATAGGTAATAATGCCACGTTCACGATTTCTTTTAATAAATTCCCGGGAAGTCCTTCAATAAGAACCGATGCTTGTTCTTTTTAACTGTAAAGAAATATCATTAACTCCATATAAAACAATCATATATTTAACATTTACTTGTTCAGTCACATCTTTTTGATATCTTCCTAAATCCTGTTGGCCATACTGGATTATTTTGTCCATATAAACTACTACCGCCAATAGCTTGATTTAAAAATGGCTAAATGACGAATGGCGGGATGATTTTGTAATCTTTCAGATAAAACATCTGGCCATCTGTTTTGTTTGTCATTGGTGGAACCTCTACCATCGGTGATTAAATCTCCATAACAAAGAATAGCTTCCGTCTTCTTTTCATTATCAACCACATCAATAGCGGCAATCGTAAACCAATGAAGGAACTTATGAATACTTCGGAAAGTTTCTTTACTAACGGCATTTCCTAATTCAACAAAAGAATAAGTTCTAGAACTTGTATGACCCGTAAAATCAAATGGAATCTTTCCATATTGAATGGTGATAGTAACTTCATCTAAAGCGGAAAGAGAGAATGGAATTATATCGGAAACACTATCACCATTAAGTAGGAATCGAACCATTATATTGTCCATTGAAAGTGATTTCGGTTTCCAATATAATACTACCAGTATCTTGACCAGCAGACTTGGGAAACATGAACGGATTTCAATTCCAATTCTTCTTTCTCATAAACATTAGAGAAATGGAATCTCAATTGTTCACCAGGAATACTGACCTTAAAAACAATTTGACGTAAGGAATTTTCCTTGCAGATCAATAATCAGGTAATTCACCTTTATTATACTGAGAAGAAGACCAAGTACCAGTAAAAGAGACTTCATCAGCAGCTAAAACTGCATTAATTATAAAAAGACATTAAATAGAAATTAAATAAAATTTCATTTTTAATTTTTTAATTTTTCTTAATATTTTATCCAAAATATTATAAATGAAAATGCAATTTTAAAGTTTTTATTTATTTCCTTTTATAATATATCAAATATTATTTAAAAAATAAAAAAAAAGAAACGTATAATTATTAAAAAAAATAAAAAATAGAAAGGGAAAAAAAAAAAGGCATTTATATACTTTGATATTTTATAATAGTACTAAAATAAATATTAAGAATACATATTCAACCTTAAAATATATTCCATATTGAAAAAAAAAAAAAAAAAAAACTAAAATAAATTTTAATATATCATATATCAAAATACTTTTTTTTTTTTTTAATAATATATATTATAATATATATTAAAAAAATAAAATAATTAATAATAGAAGAATTTAATATTAAATAAAGTTTTAATTATAATAATTTATTTTTTTTTTTTTTTTATAAAAATTTGTTAATATTTATTATTGTAATTAATATAAAGATAAACATCTTTATATTAATTAAATTTTAATAATAATAAATATTTATTTAAAAAATTAAATGTTAAACTTTTTTATATCATCTTATTTTATAATAATTTTATTCATAAAATAATAATAATAAAATATATTTTTTATTATTATTAGGATAAAAACCTTATTAAATTATTTAAGTAATTATATGAGATACAAAAAAAAAAAAAAAAATAATGAAACAAAATCATTGAAAAGATATTATATATAGGATATAATTAATAATTATTTTATTTCATATTTTTTTTTTATTATTATTGATTTATCCAATTTTAATCTATGAGCTCCTATGAAAAATAAATAAAAATTAAAATTTCTAATTTAAATGACTTTTTTATTATTTTTTAAAATTATTATTAACTTTTTTATTATTTAACGGATATATGAAATAAATTTATATTTTTTAATAAAAATATAAATTTTAATATTATTTATTTCCATCTAAAATTTTTTATTTAAAAATTTTAAATTAAATATTTAAATTAAAAAAACAAGACAAACCAAAAAAAAAAAAAAAGTATACATATATACATATATATATTTAATCATTATCAATAATTGAAATATAATAGTTTTGTTTAATTAGTGAAAATTTTATTTATTAATGCTGATTTTTTTTTTTATAATTATTATTTATTTTTAATATAAATAAAAAACTAAAATTTAATAAAAAATAATTTTATTTTTATTTTTTTTTTATTTACTATTCATTGAAAGTATCATTTAAAAACTTATATAAGTAAACTTCAATATTATTTATAATAAAATATTATTCATTTATTAAAAATTCAAAAAAAAAAAAAAAAAAAAATTAAATTTAATAATGAAACATATTAAAAATTATATTTTTTATTACTTGTAGAGAAGAAAAATAATTTATTTTAAATAAGAAAATAATTATATATTTTTAATAATAATAAAAATAATAATAATTATTATTATTATTATTTTTTATTTTTTATTATTTTATTTTTTATTTTTATTTTTTATCAATGATTCACTAAATTTTTAATATCGTATAAAATTCAGGTTTGTTAATTAATGTTTTATCAATAAAAAAAAATTTTTTTAAAAAAATAAAATTTAATTTAAATTAAAGAATTTTGTTACACATTTTAATATGTTGGTAAAAAAAAAAAAAAAAAAGTTTAGAATTTAATAAATAATTCTAAAAAAACTATCAAAGAATTTTAATGTTTATTTTTTTTCCTGTAACTATGCAATTATATTATTTTAATAAATTGGGGACAATGACTAGTTTTTTTTTTTTTTTTTTTAAAAAAAAAAATTCTAACATTAAAAAAAAAAAATAAAAAAAAAAAAAAATTCAATCCAATAATCATAAAGATTTATTTAGAAACAATATTAATTTTTTAATAAAAATTTATAAAACTTTACTTGCTATTAAATTTTTATTTTTTGTGATATATATCTTTTTAACTATTTTTATAAAAAAAAAAATAACAGTTATATTAATAATTAGTCATTAATATTCTAATTTATTTTAAAATAATTCAGTATATAAATACTTTTTTTTTAAATTTTTTTTTTTTTTAATAATTATACATTTCTTTTTTTTTATTTTTTAATAATATTTGATATATTATAAAAAGAAATAAATAAAAACTTTAAAATTATACTTTCATTTATAATATTTTGGATAAAATATTAAGAAAGATTAAAAAATTAAAAATGAAATTTTATTTAATTTCTATTTTATATCTTTTTATAATTAATGCAGTTTTAGCTGCTGATGAAGTCTCTTTTACTGGTACTTGGTCTTCTTCTCAGTATAATAAAGGTGAATTACCTGATATTGATCTGCAAGGAAATTCCTTACGTCAAATTGTTAAGGTCAGTATTCCTGGTGAACAATTGAGATTCCATTTCTCTAATATTTATGGAAAAGAGGAATTGGAATTGAAATCCGTTCATGTTGCCAAGTCTGCTGGTCAAGGTACTGGTAGTATTATATTGGAAACCGATACCGAAATTACTTTTAAAGGACAATACAATGTTTCGATTCCTGCTTATGGTGATATTGTTTCTGATATAATTCCATTCTCTCTTTCCGCTTTAGATGAAGTTGCTATCACCATTCAATATGGAAAGATTCCATTTGATTTTACAGGTCATACAAGTTCTAGAACTTATTCTTTTGTTGAATTAGGAAATGCCGTTAGTAAGGAAACTTTCAGTAGTGATCATAAGTTCCTTCATTGGTTTACGATTGCCGCTATTGATGTGGTTGATAATGAAAAGAAGACGGAAGCTATTCTTTGTTATGGAGATTTAATCACCGATGGTAGAGGCTCCACCAATGACAAACAAAACAGATGGCCAGATGTTTTATCTGAAAGATTACAAAGTCATCCCGCCACTCGTCATTTAGCCATTTTAAATCAAGCTATTGGTGGTAGTAGTTTATATGGACAAAATAATCCAGTATGGCCAACAGGATTAGGAAGATATCAAAAAGATGTGGCTGAACAAGTAAATGTTAAATATATGATTGTTTTATATGGAGTTAATGATATTCTTTACAGTCAAAGAACAGCACCGGTTCTTATTGAAGGACTTCAGGAACTTATTAAAAGAAATCGTGAACGTGGCATTATTACCTATGGTAGTCCAATTCTTCCATTTAAAAGCAATGAGGGTTGGACTGAAGAAAAGAATAGGGTTAAAGAAACGGTTAATCAATGGATTTTAAATACCCCAGCGAGTGAAGGTGGTTTTGATGCTATAATTGATTTTTCATCGGTGGTTGCTGATCCTAATGATAGAATGGTTCTTAAGGCAGATTTAAGTGATGGTGATGGTCTTCATCCAAATTATTTAGGATATGCCGCCATGGGTAACTCTATTGATCTTGGACTTTTCATTAATGATGAAGTTGAAAATGTAGATGAAAATGTGGATGAAAATGAAGATGAAAATGAAAATGATCTAATCTACAGTGATGAAGAAAATATTGAAAATGATGAATTTTTTGACAGTGAAGTTACAGCTATCAATGAAGCTGAAGATTCAATTGATGATGAATAATTTTAAATTAATTTTAAATGATTTATATAGAATTATTAATAAAAAATTCATTTATAATATAACCCTAATGATAACTAAATAAATAAAACTAAATAAATAAAATATATAAGAATTTTATAGGAATTGTAACATTTTTTATGTTAAAAAAATTTGAAATAAAAAAAATTAAAATTTAAATTTTCAAGAAAATTTTTAGCTGGAACTGAAAAAAAAAAAAAAAAAAAAATTAAAAATAGTTTGATAATACTATTTTTAAATAAAAATATGAAATTGAAATTTTATAAATAAAAAGATACATAAAAAAAAATTAAAATATATTATATAAAAATAAAAAAAACATTTTTCAAAAATTTTTAGTTATTTATATTGTTGTAAAAAAAAATAAAAAATAAAAAATAAAAATATATAAATTTAAGAAAAAAAAAATACATATATTATTATATTTCATTCTTTTATTTATAATTGATATTTTAATATAGAAAGTTTTTTATTTTATTTAATTGCCTTTCCCCTTTTGGTATATAAATATTGTTAATTCATTAATTTTTTTTTCTAAATAAAAACTAAAAAATAAAAATATATATATTTAAAAAAAAAAAAACATATATATTATTATTTTTCATTCTTTTATTTATAATTGATATTTTAATATAGATTGTTTTTTATATTATTTAATTGTCTTTGGTATATAAATATTGTTAATTCGTTATTTTTTTTTCTAAATATTAATTATTACATAATAAATATATAGTGAATTAAATAAATTCACAAAACCAATATTAATACTAAAGATTTGTAGTTTAAAAATTAAAATATTTACTCATAATATTATATCTTATAATTTATAGTATAATAAAAAATATATATATAAAATTTTTTAAAATTTATAAAAAAATATATACTATTTACTATTATTATTATTATTATTTTACAGAAGATTCAAATAGGACATAAAATACTATATTTTATAAATAATATTTTATATAAGAAAAAATCATTTGAAGGGGTGAGTGATAACAACTTAATTAATTATACCTTTTATTTCACTATATATTTATTTATATTATTTATTATTTATTTATTATTTATTTATTTTTTTTTTTTTGTCCATTTTAAGTTTTTAGTTCTTTTCTACCAATGATAAATTAATTATTAATTCCCTATAGGATGGATTAAAAAATAATAAAAAGGGGATTCAATAAATTATTTAAATTTATTAGTCAAAAATATTTTTTTATTTTATAATACTTTTATCTGTAATCCTTTTATTTATCGAACATTCAACATATAGTTTTATAAATTTTATGATATTAAAATTCTTTTTTTTTTTTTTTTCCCTTGAAAACTTTTACTTTAAAAAAAAAAAAAATAATAATAATAATTGACTAATAATAGTAAAATGATTTTATTATTATAAAAAGAAAAAACTATCTTTAATTGCCATTATTGAACTATATGAGGGGGTTTATAAAATATCAAAAAAATTTGAACCTAAAAAAAAAAAAAAAAAAAAAAATAAGAAATAAAAAAAAAAAAAATAAGAAATAAAAAAAAAAAAAAAAATAAGAAATAAAAAAAAAAAAAATAAAAATAAAAAATAAAAATGAAAAAAAATAAGAAATAAAAAAAAAAAAAATAAAAAAAAATAAAATATAAAAATCAAAAAAATTAGATATAAAAAAAAAAAAGGAAATAAAAAAAATAAGAAATAAAAATGAAAAAAAATAAGAAATAAAAAATAAATAAATAAATAAATAAAAATGGAAGTAAACTTATTAATTTAAAATTCTTTTTTTTTTTTTTTTTTTTTTTTTTTTTTTTTTATTATTATTATTAATATATATATATATATATATATATATATTTTTTTTTTTTATTTTTTTTTATTTTTTTTTTCATTTTCAATTTTATTTGTTTAAAAAAATAAATAATTATTGAATACTTTATATTTGTTTAAAATAATAGATATTCCTACTGAAAATATGATTTTTGTATATGAAAATGGTAGAAATAAAAAAAATATAAAATATTAAATATAAAAAAAATTTTTTTATTAACAATTACATAATATTATTTTTATTTATTATATATATATATATATTTTTTTTATCTATAATTAAATAAACTGATAAAAATGAATGAAATAATAAATTATGAAAAACATCTCTGAACCTTTATCATATAATGGTGTTGGGAATAATTCACAGGTAAGTTTTTATTAACCATAATTAAATTAAAAAAATATACATCATATTTATATATATATATATTTTAAATAATATTTCACTCTTTTTCTTATCAGATAAATTATCAAGATAATTATTATAACCAAAAGTTATACTTTAATAATAATGACAACAAAAATGGAACTCCTATTTATTATAGTAATTTAAATTCATTTTATGATTTCCGTTCATTAAATGAAAAGGATATATATTCATTTTTATTAAAAAAAAAGAATAAAAATCATTATAATAGTAATAACTTGGATACAGAAAAAATAACTATAAAAAAAAATAATGAAAATCAAAGGAAAAAAATATATGATAGAAATCAAAGGAAAAGAGAATATTATGGAGAAGAAAGTATTAATAATCCAAATATTTACAACAAAATTCCATCAAGTATTAATAGTTCAACTTTAAATAGTTCAATTTTAAATAGTTCAACATTAAATAGTTCAACATTAAATAATTCAATTTTAAATAGTTCAACATTAAATAATTCAAATTCTGAAATATCAAAATTATCAAAAAAAGAATTAAGAGAATTCATCCGTAAGCAACCATCAAATTTTCTTGATAAATGTTCTATTGAAATTAGTCAAATATTATATCCATTAATTGAAGAATATGAAAACAAAGTAAAATACTATCATGAAAATGGGTCTTGTGACATAGATTTAGAAATTTTATATAGAAAAATTACAGAAAATATAATGAATAAAATAATATTAATTGATAAAATAGAAAGTTGTAATAAAGAAATAGTAGAAAAACGAAAAACAATGATTGATACCTTTCTAAAGTTAATTGAAAAAGTTGATAAAAAAAAATCAGAATTTTATATAATGCCAAATGTTTAAAATTTATTGTTCTGTTGACTTCTTTTTTTTTTAATAATATTTTTAATTATTTTAAAAAAATTTTTTTACGATATATTATTTTAAATAATAATATGGAACTAAAATTAAAATTAATATTGTATCTTTACTTATATTAAAAAAAAAAGAATTACATATTTTAAAATATAATATATAAATATATTTTATATATTTTTCATAAAGAAAAAAAAAAAATAAAAATAAAATTAATCTATAAAAAAAAAAAAAAAAGAACAAAAATAAAATAAAATAAAATAAAATAAAATGAAATTAATTTAAAATTTTTTTTTTTTCAATATTTTATAATATATTATAATTTATATTAATTTTTTAATTGAACCATCAAATCTCTTAAAAATTTTTTTATTAATTTTAATTTTTTTTTATTTTATTATATTTAATTTTATTATAAATAAAATATATTATATATTTTATATATTATATATTATATTTTATATATTATATATATATTTTATATTATATTTATTTATTTATTTTTTATTTTCTTTTTTTATTTTGTTCTTTTTTTATGTCCAAAAAAAAAAATTTTTTTTTTAATAAATAATAATCATATTTCTATTTTTATTATTATTATTATTATATATTTATATATATATATTTTATTTATTTAATTTATTTATTTAATTTATTTAATTTACTTTATTGTTATAATTTTTAAAAGAAAAATATTATGATATATACTATGAATGTATAAAAGTAAAATATTTTTTTTTTACTAATGATAAGTAATTATATATAATTTTTATTTAATATAATCTATATTTGATTAGTATACATTATTTAATATATCTTATAAACATATATAGAAGAAGTAATTATATATAATAAATAAAATTTAATAAAATGATAATATTTTCTTATTTTCTTATTTTTTATTATTTATTTTTTATTTTTATTATTTATTTTAACATATAATATCCTAAGATATTATTATTTTCTTAAGATATCATTTCTGGAATATTTTTTTAATCATAAATATTCTTTTGTTTATACATAAAATTTTATTTTTAAAAATAAAAAAAAAAAAATATAAAATAAAATAGTGAAGTAATATAAAAAGAAACTTTTAATAAAAAATAAAATACAAATAAATTAAATAATATCAATTAAACCAAAGTAATTTATATATACAAATTACTAATTTTAAGATATTTTATTATATGATATCATTAAAAATAAAATTTTATAAAATAAAAATAAAATTAATAAAATTATATATTTTTATAAAAATTGTGTAAAATATTCATTTACTTAATGTATTTATATATATATATAAGTTATGATATTTATAAAAAATAAAGAAAAACAAAATTAGGATTACTTCTTTATTTATTAATAAAGAAATGATTATAATATTTAATTCATATTTTATATTTTATATATAAATTAAAATAACAGAAAAAAAAAAAGATTAGATATATTGAATGAATTTTATTATAGAATAAAATGTGAATTGTAAATAATAGTAATTTTTTTCTTAAAAAAAAAAATATATTAAAAATATTATTTAAATTTTTAAATAATTAATCCTAATTAGATTTTATTATGAAGTACCCTAATCATAAAATCATAAAATAATTAATATATTGAATAGATTTGTCACATTTATGAATGTTACTAGTAATAGAGAAAAGATTTCAAGAGTCAAATAATAGTTATAAAGAAAAAAAAAATATTATATAAATATATATATTTTATAAATATTTATTAAATAAAAAATTTTTCAATTTAAAAAAAAAATAAATAAATAAATAAAATAAAATTAAAGAAGATTCTTTTTCTATACTATTTGCTAACATTGAAAAAAAAAAAAAAAAAAAAAAAAAAAAAAAAAAAAAAAAAAAAAAAAAGAGAGAGATTTTTTAAATTTCTTGTTTTTTATTCATTTTTTATTTTTAGGTTGTTGTTATTAAATAATATTTGAATATTTAAATATCATTAAAAGTATATAAAATATTTATATTTTTATTATTTTATTTTAAAAATTAAAAGAAAAGAAAAAAAATTTTTTTTTTTTTATTTTTTAAAAATGAAATGGGCATTAAAAAAAAAAAAACTATTAAAACAACTTTTATATTTTTTATTTTTTTTATTTTTATTTAACATGTATTTTAATATTAAATACTATTAAATAATATTTGAATATTTGAATATCCTTAAAAGTACATAAAATATTTATATTTATTTTAATTTATTATAAAAATATTCATTTTTATTTATAAATTTTATTTAAATTATTTTAATAGGTTAATATAATTAATTTTTTTTTTTTTTTTTTTTTAAAAAAAATAAAACTATTTAATCTTTAAATACTTTAAAAATTTTATTATTATAATTTAAAATTTTCATTATTATTATTATTTTATTATTTATTATTTATTATTTATTATTTATTATTATTATTATTATATAATTATTCTTATTAATAATTAATTATTATTTATTATTATTTCTATTTTTTTTTTTTTTAAAATTTTATTATTAGTAGTAGTATTATTTTGATATAAAATATTATTTAAAGGTTTTAATAAATAATAATATTACTGAAGTTTTTAAATATTATATTTTAATTTCACATATAGAAATTTATTTTATTTTTTTTTTTCATATTATTATTATTATTATTATTATTATTGTTATTTTATTTGACAAAAATAAATATATAAAAAATATAAAAATAATTACTTTTAAATAAAATAATTACTATATTATTTTATTCATAATATATATTTTTATAATATTGAAAAGAAATGGGACTAGGAAAAAATGAGAATGGAAAATTAATAAAAGCTATTAATGAAAATGATGTTAAAAAGGTTCAATTAGTACTGGAAGCTTCCATTAAAAAAAACAAAATTTTTAAATTAAATGAAAAAGATGATAATGGGGAGTACCCTTATATATTAGCTACTTTCAATAATAATATAGACATTATTATATTACTCCTTGATTATGCTA
>JACVTC010000196.1:80000-110000 GCA_016946835.1 Neocallimastix lanati (nom. inval.) | reverse complement strand
GGATCATAATATGATATTAGAAATGAATCATCAAGACAAAGAGGGAAATGATTTACTTTTTTATGCTATTTCAAAAAACAATATAGAAATGATGAAGATATTGATCGACTATTCTGATGGATATAATATCATATTAAATTTAAACGAAAAAAATAAATATGAAGATTATCCCCTTCTTATGGCTACCCGTAAAAACAATGTTAAAATGGTAAAATTATTGATTAACTATGCCATGAAGTATGATATTATTTTAAAGATAAATGAAAAAAATAAACTTTTTGGTATTTATCCGTTGTTATGGGCGGTCTATGAAAATAATATTGAAATCATAAAAATACTAATAGAGTATGCCAATAAATATAATATTATTATGGAAATGAATGAAAAAGATAATAATGGAAAGTATCCGCTGTTAAAGGCAATTTCATGGAATAATAATGAAATAGTTAAATTACTAATCGATTATACTAATGAACATGACATTACTTTAATCATAAATGATAAAGATAAGGACGAATGTCGACCTCTTTTCCATGCAATCACCAATAATAATATTAAATTAATAAAACTACTGATTGAATATGCCAATGATCATAACATTATTATGGAATTGAATGAAAAAGATGGATATTTATGTTATCCACTACTGATGGCAACACGTCAAAACAATATTGAAATAGTAAAATTACTGATGAACTATGCCAATTCTCATCATATAATAATAAAACTAAATGAAAAAGATGAAGATGGGTATGATGCCTTATTGGAAGCTATTGGTTATGACAATATGGAATTGGTCCAATTACTTATTGAATACGCAAATAAAAATCATATTCCCTTGGAATTAAATGAAAAATCCGAAACTCTTGGAATATATCCCCTTCTTTATGCTACCTGTAAAAATAATATAAAAATAATTCAATTAATAATGGAATATGCCAGTGAACATAAAATTATTTTAAATTTTTATGAAAATGATATTGAAGATATTTCAAAATTAAAATCGGAAATTATTAATCTTTTTTATAAACAAGAAGAAGAAGGTAAAGTTAATATTGTTTTCAAAGATAACAGTGAACTATTTTTAAAATTTAAAGAAATTAGAAATACCGAATCAGAAATAAAGGTATTAAAAAAAAAAAAATTTTTTTTTCCCTTTTTTATTTATTTATTTATTTATTTATTTATTTATATATTTATATATTTATATATTTATATATTTATATATTTATATATATATATTTATATATTTATATATATATATATATTTATTTATTTATTTATTTTATTTATTTTATTATTTTATTTTATTTTATTTTATTTTATTTTATTTTATTTTATTTTATTTTATTTTATTTTATTTTATTTTATTTTATTTTATTTTATTTTATTTTATTTTATTTTATTTTATTTTATTTTATTTTATTTTATTTTATTTTATTTTATTTTATTTTATTTTATTTTATTTTATTTTATTTTATTTTATTTTATTTTCAAATAAACTAATTTTATATATATATATATAACTTTTATTAATTATATTTATTAATTTATGATTGTAAAAAATCCTATAAAAATTGATTAACTATTAACATCGAATACTATTTTCATTTTATTTATTTTATTTTATTTTTATAAACATATAAAAACAAAAAAATTTTTTTTTCAATAAAATATAATTAAAAATAGAAAATTAATAGTAAAAATGAATTATTAAATGATTTATGGAATAAAATTCAGGAAGACAATATTAATGAAGTTAAAACTTTATTGGAAATGGATGAAGAAAATAATAATATTATAGAATTAAATGATCAAAATAAAGATGGATATTACCCTCTTTTGTTGGCGATAATAAATAATAATACTGAAATTGTAAAGTTAGTTATGGATTATGCAAATGATCATAATATAACTCTGAATTTAAAAGAAAAAAATAAATTAGGATGGAATCCCCTATTAAAAGCTACTTTTAAAAATAACACAAAAATGGTTAAACTATTGATTGAGTATGCAGAGAATCACAATATATCATTAAATTTAAATGAAAAAGAAATTCCGTATGGATGGTATCTCCTTTATTGGCCTCTATTAAATAATAATACTGAAATGGTAAAACTGTTTGTGGAATATGCTAAAAAAAAGAATTTCATACTAAATTTCAGCGAGAAGGATATCCCTATTTCCAAAGTAAATTCTGAAATGTTTAAATTACTAAAACAATATGAAAAAGAAAAAAGGATTAAAATTGAATATCAGAAGGAAAGTGAGCTTACAAAAAAATTTAATGGAGTAGATAATAATAAAAAAACAAATAAAGAAGAAGAAGAAGAAGTAGAAGAAGAAGTAGAAGAAGAAGTAGAAGAAAAAGAAAAAAATTCTAAAATAAAGAAATCAAGAAATATAGATGGGAACACAAACGAAATTGAAAAAGAAAATCAAATTCAAATAGAAAATAGCAAGAATAAAGGAAAAAGTAAAAGTATGGAAATTTACCGAAATATTAGAGAAAAAAATGAAAATTATAATGATAAAAAAAGTAAAAGTATGGATATATATAATAATTTAAGAGAGTATTCTTTTATAAAAAACTATACAAAATATAATTCAACAGTCATTAGCAGCCTTAAAGAAAATATTGAAATAAATATAAAGCATAATGAAATGAATATTAATAATTTGGAAATAGGATATAAAATTTTAGAGGAAAAAAATAAAATTATGAAAAAAGATATTGAAGAAAATATACAAAAAATTAGTGAATTAGAAGAAAAAAATAGGATATTAGAAGAGAAAAATAAAAAAATGGACGAAAATAGCTATAATATTTTATTAAAAATTCTTGATTTAGAAAGAAAATATTCCGATTTGGAAGAGAAAAATAAAAAGATGGAAGAAAATATTAATTACAATAAGGAAAAAATTAATACCTTGGGAAAAGGAAATAAGAATATTACTAATAAATATGAGGATCCAAAAGAAATTAAGAATTCACGGAAGAGTTCAGTTAAAGAAGATATGGTGATAGGAATAACCATCGAAGGTAATACTACACCTAAAAGTAAAAAAAATACCAAAAATTCTACAGGTACTGACAGTAATCTCCATAAGATCGAATTAGAAAAAGAAAATAAATCCCTTAAAGAAAGAAATGTAATTTTAGAAGAAAATAATAAAAAGAACAGAGAAATGAATCAATCCCTAAAAGAAAGAAATGAAGTTTTAGAGGAAAGTAACCAAAAAATGGAAGAAATGATTAAGGAATATAAGGAAACGATTAATAAGTTAAAGGAAAGAAATAAAAAGTTAGAAGAAAAACTTCAAAAAACTGATTTAATTGATAAAAGTTGCATTATTAATAGGGAAGAAGAAGTCCAGTTAATTAAAAATAGGTTGAAAGAAACTCCAGATGGAAAGAATAAAAAAATAAAATTGAAATTAATATTCCGTTTATCAAGAGACGGTAATACTCCGGCTATTTTTCATTCCTTGTGTGATAATATCTTAAATAATTTAGTGCTCGTTAAAACGAAATCAAATATAAAATTTGGAGGATATACAAAGATGCCATATACTTCTTCTAATAAATGTAAAAATGACGATGAAGCCTTTTGTTTTTCATTAACAAAACTGAAAATATATAATAAAATTAAGGGAAATGAGGCGATAGGAGATTGGGAAAGTAAAGGCCCAGTTTTTTGTAATAACCTATTCAGTATAGGATTAAAGAATTCTTTGAATAACGGAGATTGTAAAAAATTATCAGATGAACCAAATTATTCAGGAGAAGAGGAACCCTATGAAATTAATAATGGTAATGCAAATTTTGAGGTTTTTGAAATTGAATTTTATCAGGTTTTATTTGAATAAGTGGACGTTTATTTATTTATTTTTTTTTTTTTTTTAATAATATATTTATATAATTTATATATTTATATAATTTATTTATTTATTTATTTATTTATGTAATTTATTTTTTTATGTAATTTATTTATATATTTATTTATTTATATATTTATTTATTTATGTAATTTATATATTTAGCTATTTATTTATGTGGTTTATTTATTTATTTAGCTATTTATTAATATAATTTATTTATTTATTATTCAAATTTATAACCATTAAGAAATTTAGATTTTAAATAAGATCTAGTATTTGGATGTTTTTTTTTTTTTTTTTTTTTTTTTTTTAATATGTATTTTTAAATTATATTTATATATATAGATATAGATTATTATTATTATTTTTATTCATTAATTTAGATAAAAAATTAATAATAAAATAATTAATAATTTATCATAATTTATTTATATTTATATCATTTAAAACGAATTAATTCTTATTAATATGAAAAAAAAAAAAAAAAAAAAAAAAAAAAAAAAAAGCATATATTTATTATACTGATTTTAGCACATCATAAATATTAACTAAATTATTCTTAAATATAATTTAAAATAAAACAAAATATTTAAAATAATCAAATTATTAAATTTTTCTATTTTTTTTTTTTTTTTTTATTATTTATTTTATTTTATTTTTATTTTTATTAATACTTTACTCTTTTATATTACTTCATTATTTATTTTATTTTATTTTATTTTTATTAATTTTTTAAATTTATCTTTAAAAGTCATATAATTATTAAGTTTATATTAATGTAATATGTAAAAATGTAAAAAAATATATATCATATCAAAAAAGTGCTAATAATACAAATAATATTAATATATTATTTGTATTATTAGCACTTTTTTTATTTTTTTGGTGAATTTGTAAGTTCCATAATAACAAAGAAATAAAAAAATATATATATAATAAAAAAAAATATAAAATTTTTAATTTAATATTAAAAATAAAATTAAATAAAATAAAATAAAATAAAAAAATAAAAAATAAAAAATTAAAAAAAAAAAAAAAGATAAAGAAAAAAAAATAAAGTATTGTAAAATTTTAGGAACAATCTATTTCTAATATGTTTTTATTATATTTTATGGAAAATATATTAAAAAATAAAAAAAAAAAATAAAAAAAAAAAGTTATTTATTTATTATTCATTAAGCATTATTATTTATTATTCAATTATTTATTATTTATTTATTATTTATTATTTATTATTTATTATTTATTATTTATTATTTATTATTTATTATTTATTATTTATTATTGATTATTATTATTTATTATTTAATTATTTATTATTTATTATTTATTATTTATTATTTATTATTTATAATTTATTATTTATTATTTATTTATTATTTATTATTTATTATTAATTATTTATTATTTATTATTTATTATTCAATTATTTATTATTTATTATTTATTATTCAATTATTTATTTATTATTTATTATTTATTATTAATTATTTATTATTTATTATTTATTATTCAATTATTTATTATTTATTATTTATTATTTATTAATATTTATTATTTATTATTTATTATGTATTATTTATTATTTATTATTCAATTATTTATTATTTATTATTTATTATTTATTAATATTTATTATTTATTATTTATTATTTATTATTTATTATTTATTATTATTATTATTATTATTTATTATTTATTTATTATTTATTATTTATTATTTATTATTTATTATTTATGTATTATTTATTATTTATTCATTATTAAATCAATTTATTTATAAAAAAAAAAAAATTTAAAATTTTATCATAAAAAATTATAATTATTATTATTTCAATGTAGAGTCAAAAATTTATCCCAATTTAGTATTTAATAAATAGTATCAAATTTTTACCAGAATTAAACCTAAAATTTTATATATTCAATTTAAATCTTTTTTTTTTTTTTTTTGAAATTTTAATATATATACATTTATTTAATATAAATTATAATTTTAATTTATAATATTTTTTTTTTTTTTTTTTTACAAAGATGTATCAAAGATGTATCATCTTTAATTAAGCACTATAAATTATTTTATTATCAATATTTTATTAAAAGAAAATTAATAAATAATATAACATTTTCCCTTAAAGTAATATTAAAAAAAAAAAAAAAAAAAAAAAAAAAAAAATAATAAAAGGATATATGAATGAAACTTTTTTTTTTCCAAATTAAATTATAAATTTTAGTAATATGATAGTTAAAAACAAGATAATTTAATTTTTTTTTTAAAAAAAAATTAAAATAAAAAATGTTTACTTCATATTATACCATTCTCTTATTTATATTTTTTATTGAAATTGGAATTGGTAATATTTCAATTTAATATTATTATTATTATCATAATATCATTAAAATTATTATTATCATTGTTATTATTAAAAAATTGATATTTAATTAATAAAATTTAGTATACTCTGTGGTCATCAACGCAATTGCATTCACCCAAAATGGAGGTGGAACATTATATTCCCCTATAATAAATGAATTTAATCAATTGTCAAAAGATCAAAATTTAGATATTTCAATCAAATTAAATCTTTTGTCAAGTGGAAATTCTACAACTTCTTCTGTTAACTATGAAGAATTATTAGATTCAATATTTAAAAGAAAGTCAAAAAAATATGATCTAATATTCTATGACAATATTTACACATCAAAATTCGAACCCTATTTACTTGATTTAAACAATTTACTTCCAGAAGAACATATTAAAATGTATATACCTGGTGTAATAACTCAAATCGGTTATCACAATAATAAATTAGTCGGATTTGTAAAATCATCATAAAAAAAAAAAAAAAATATATATATATATATATAATAATTTATTACAATATTACTAACAGTATTATCTTTTTTTTTTTTTTTTTAATGTTATTTATTTAAAATTTTTTTATATAATATTGTATAATTAAAAATTATTCTATATATTCAATATGTAACATATTTCAATAATATTTGTAGCCTATTACTATTGATTATACAGTTATTTATTGCAATGATTACTTTTTAAATAAATATAATAAAACAATTCCCAAGACATGGGATGAATTAATAGATACTGGTCAATATATTTTAAATGAAGAAAAAAAGATGAATAATACTGAATTTGTAGTGTTTAATGGCTATTTAGATGGTAATTCATATAAAAAAAAAAATTATAAATAATAATTTATAACAATATTACTTAACAGTTTTAATATTTTTAAATAATTATCATTAATAATTAATAATGTTTGATATTCTTAACTTTTTTTATAGATTCTGAACAAGGTACCTGTTCAATTTATGAATTTATTTATTCATGTAGAGATTCAAAAGAATCAAAATTCCCTGAACTTACAAATCAAACAACAATAAATGCATTAAAGAAATTAAAAGAAATTAAAAATAAAATTTCTTCTGGTAAATTGTTTTTATAATGCATTTTTTTTTTAATTTTAAAAAATTTAACGAGATTAACAAACGAATAATATTAAAATATTATCCCTTTTAATTAGTTAATAAATGATTTATTTATTTATTTATTTTTTTATCAATCTATCTTTCTATTTGTTTGTTTATTTATTTATTTATTTATTTTTAAAATTTATAATATTTTAATATACAATGTATTCAAATTAAAATATTTTAATAAGAAAAATATATAAACTTAACATTTTTTTTATTATACTAAATACTTTATCTTATTTTCGTATTTTTTTTTTTTTTTTTTTTTTTTTTAAGATGAAATATTTAAATCAGGTTTAAATTTCCTTTTTAAGAAATTAAATGAAGACAAAAATTTTTTATTTTTAAAATTTTGGTATCTTCACAATAAAAATTATACGATCATACCCTTACCAGGAATAAAAGAAGGGATATCGGGTTCGGTATTAGGAGGACATAATCTTGGAATTAGTATTTATTCAGATAGTAACATAAGAGATTACTTGATTAAAGTATTTATGTTTATAACTTCTAAGAATATGCAAAGAAAATATATGGTCAAGAGAGGCTTCTACTCACCAATATCCAGTTTATACGATGAAGATGAGGTCTGCAAAGAAGTAAATTGTGAATTTTTTAAAAGTATCCAATTGATTGCAAGACCAACTAATAAAATAAAAGATTATGATCTCTATTCTTCTAAATTTAGAAATTACATATATGATTATTTATATGGAGATAAAAAAGCGGAAGATGTTTTAAAAATCGTCAACGAAATAACACAGACGCATTATTTATCACTAAAAACGGATGAAACCCATATAGGGCTAATTATATTTATTATTACGGTTATTCTTTCAGTGGTTATATTGACTTCATCAGGTTTACTACTCATTACTCAATATAAATTATATTTCAATTTTACTTCTATTGATTTATGGTTTATAATCATCATTGGATTATTCATTTGTTTATTACCAATTTATATGGATTTCGGACCAATTTATTTAATAAAATGCTATTTACGTTTTTATTTTAATTTATTTGGACGATTTTTGATTTACGTTCCCATTCTTATTCAACTTCTTATTAATATTCCAGAAAAAGATAGTAAAATATTAAAATTGATTAAACAGAAAAGGCTTTCTTTCCTATTACTATTTATAGTTATGTGTACATTGATATATGGATTAATAGCATTTACTCCATTCACAATTGAAGATAAAGTATTTAATGATGAAAAGAAAATTCAAATCTGTCGAATGAAAAATTCTTTTGGAAAAATAATAATACACCTAATGTATTCAATTAGATTTGTTCTAACATTCATCATTTTATTCCTGATATTTATCGAATGGAACTTAAAATCAACATTCTATGATATTCGATTCCTTTTACTAACAATATATTTTGCCTTTTTTTTTGATATATTTTCATTAATCAACAATTATATTCTATACACTGAACTTAACTTATATTATACCCTTTCAGAATATTTTCATATTTTATATACCTTTATTACTTTTATATTATTATATGGAATTAGAATAGTATATATTGTAACAAATAGAAAGTCATTTTATGAACTTAAAAATGATATATTTTATATTAGTAAAAATTCAATTATTAGTGAATCAATAGAAGAATCGTATTACTTTAAAAAGGAAAACGATACCAATAAGTTCGATAATAAAAATAATAATAATAATAATAATAATAATAATAATAATAATAATAATAATAATAATAATAATAACAATAATAATAATTCTAAAAATCAGCCTATTTTTTCATTATTAAAAACAAAAATTTATAATTATCATTATAAAACTTCAGCTAATTCGGAGAAGAATATATTAAGTCCTGAATTTTTACAATCTCCTAGTAAAGATGAAAAATATTCAGCGACATTTGATTAATTTAAATTGATTATATACATATATTGATATATATTTTATTTTTATTAAACGATATATATATAATATATATATAATTATAAATCTATTATAAAATTCCTATCAATTTATATTATTAACATTCATATAGTATACATAGAACAAAAAATATTATTAAAAAAGTATGTAATAATAATAATTTTTCTTTTCCTTTTTAAATATAAAGTATATATTATTACTATAATAATGTAATTACATCAATAATTAATATTAAATTTAGTCTTTTTATTCTTATTATTTGATGTTTTGACATTTTTAATATAATATGAATACTTTTATCAAAATTAATATATTTTATTATATATGTTATGAATGATATTTAATGTGTTGCATTTTGCAATATTGTATTTCACAATGTTGCTTTTTAATAATGTAATTTTAAATGCCATAAAAAAAATTTCTTTATAAACAAATAATAAATAAATAAAAATTAAAATATTTAATAATTCAATATAAAATTTGTTATATTAAATAATAATAATAATAATAATAACAGATAATAATAATGATGATGATAACTAGAATACATTATATATATACCCTTATTCTATTTTATTTTATTTTATGTTTTTTTTTTTTTTTTTTTTTGTTAATTCTTTTTTCTTTTTATTACATGTATTTTATTATATTTAATTAATAAAAATGCAACAAGTTTGCTGTTGTTAAAAAAAAACTTTTACCATTTCTGATAACAATAGTAAGTGTTGTATTTGAAACTAGATCTTAAATCTTAAAATCCAGTTAAAACTTAAATTAAACTGGGGATATCCATGACTGAACTTGAATAATTTTCTTGTTTCAATATATTTGTATTTATTGTAAGTATGTACCTTTAATTCCTTGACGTTTTCCATTATTTGACCAATAGAATTCAATTACATCTTTAGATTTCTTAATGTTTTCATCTCTAATTTTTCTATAGAGAGAACATGATTTTTTTTTTTTTTTTTTTTTTTTCTTATTGTCCAAGTAAAAATGTAACATCTTAGAATTTTTTTTCTGTTTATATCCTTTACAAATACTTTTAGAATTTCTCAATTGAATAAAGCATTTGATTTAAAGTGAAGCACAAAACAAAATCCAGCAAATGGAAAATTCTGTATATCACGTGATAAAACCTAAGAATGTTGAGTTTCTTTTAATATAATATTTCTTATGAGATTTCTTTTTTCATTATTTTTATCTGTGTCATTTTCTTTAATACTGGGAGGAAGGGTAAATACATCATAATGAACTAGTATTAATAAGAGACTGAACTTTATTTGTATTTATTATGTTTTGAACCTAAAAAGTAGAGCAAAAAATATAATATATGATTGAATAATATATCTCTTAAAAGGTAAAGGGATCAGCCAATTGGTTAAGAAAACTGGAGAATGTGTATAAAGATTTCTGAACTTTAGACTCCATAAAGGCAATAATAGGTTTGAGTAAAGGATTGTTACTTAAAGGGATACCTATATATGTATAAGTA
Organism: Neocallimastix lanati (nom. inval.); assembly: GCA_016946835.1. Taxonomy (NCBI): domain Eukaryota; kingdom Fungi; phylum Neocallimastigomycota; class Neocallimastigomycetes; order Neocallimastigales; family Neocallimastigaceae; genus Neocallimastix; species Neocallimastix lanati (nom. inval.). The sequence continues at coordinate 99,215 of JACVTC010000196.1, read as the reverse complement.
GATTCTTTGAGGATTGGAATACATCCCAAGATAAAATATAGGATTTTCATAACCATGGTAATTTACAAAATTTAAAGGTTTAATAACCATGATAGCACGGTTATTGATACTGAAGGACATTTCATTTATTATTGGCCCAGTTAAATACATGACGAAGGAGAGCCTTCATTTTAGTTTCAGTTGATGCAATTGGTATGATATTATCTCGGAAGAGAATACTACAACATTTTTTTATTTCCAATATTCACACCATATTAATCACAGTTAGCTAAAATATCATTTATAAACAAATTAAATAATATACAGGAGATAGTGGACAACCTTGTCTAACTCCTCGATTAATAGGGAATTCATCAAATAGCATGTTTAGGTAACGAGCTCTTGCTTTGGAAGTATGACATAGTTCTGAAATGAAATTGAAACACTTATCAAGTATACCAAGGAGAAATAATTAAAGCATATTTAAATAATAAGGAAACATATTATTTAAGCATATTAATTACTTTAAATTAAATGATAAATAAAATAAAATGAAACAATAAAAAAAAATTAATAAAACTTTTTTTATTTTAAAATCAAATCTATATAATTTTCCATTACTTTTATTATGATTTTTTAATTCATAAAATAATATATATATATTATCATTATTTTAATTATTTTACTTTCTTTATTTTAAATATATATATTATTAATTAATGATTATTATATTCAATAATATAAAAAATTATATTAATATTTTTTTTACTTAAATTCAGGCAAGAAATAGATCATTAAATAATAAATTAAATATAATTAAACTAATACATTTTTTAATTTAGATAGTAATTATTTAAAAAAAAAAAAAAAAAAAAAAAAAAAAAAGAAAAAAAAAAAAAGAAAAGAATATTTTTTTTTTTTTTTAATCTTTTTACAATAAATATATTGTTAAATAAAAAAGGAAAGTAAACCTTTTTTCAGTATTTCTCTTTTTAGCGTTAATTTACTTCAGTTACTTCTCTCTCTCTTTTTTTTTTTTTTTTTTTTTTTTTTTTTATAAAAAAAAAAAAATACCAATAATGAGTTTTCTCTCATTATCAATGATGACATAATTTTTAATATTATGACTTATTTTCTTGTATATGTATTCATAATTTTTTCTTTTTCATTTATTTACTTATTTATTTTTCTCTACTATTCTAATGATTTATTATTCATTAATTATTTTCATTATATTTTTATTATATATAATATATAATTAATCAATCATTCTCATATCTAAAAAATATTTATATGGCCATCCCATATAGGCATTTATTAAATCTTTATATTCTTGAGGTTCAACAGCACCACCAACACCCATAATAGAATATATATTACCAACTTCTTTTAGTTTATGAGGCAGTTCTTCCAAACCACAATTTTTATAGAATTGATGACGTTTTACTCTCTGTTCGTGATTTTCTGCTTCTTCTTCCTTCCAATCTTCCAATCCTAAAAATACACGATAGTCCTTATACTTTTCAATAAACGCTTTCAATGCTTTAGTACCATAGCCTTGACCACGAAGTTTAGCATCAATCGCAAAGTAAAAAATGTAGGCTATGTCTTTATGTTTCACTAAATATATCCAACCCACCCATGTATCCTCTTCATAGAAATTCCATTGTTCCGCTCTCTTCTGTTTTATTTTACGTTTTAAAATTTGAAATGGAGCTCTTTCTTCTTCTGGGAAAGCTTCTTCATATAAATTTTTAATACGTTCTTCTTCTTCCTTATTATCAAGTACTTCTTTTAATTGCATTTTAATATACTTATTTTTTATTTTAAAAATATATATATTAAATTATAAAAATAAGTTGTATTTAAATTTAATTTTGTTCAAATCTTTCACAATCTTATTTTATTTTTTTGGTTTTTTAATGGTTTATATATTCTTATATTGACAGAAACAAAATAATTTGGTCCTTTAATGGTTTATATATTCTTAAATAAATAAATATGTAATTAAATTTAATTTTGTTCAAATCTTTCACAATCTTATTTTATTTTTTTAGTTTTTTAATGGTTTATATATTCTTATATTGACAGAAACGAAATAATTTGGTCTTTTAATGGTTTATATATTCTTAAATAAATAAATATGTAATAATTAATTTAAAATTTTATTATTATTATTTTTTTTTTTATCTTTTTTTTCTATTTTTTCTTTACTCTTCACTTAATATGTAAATTTTAATTTTCAAAAATATTTTCTTTTCAATTTATATACTCTTCAAAATTCGTAATTATTATATATATTTTTTATTTTACTTATTATTACAAATTTTTATACTTTAAAATTATTGACATTTCCTTTTAAAATATTTAAAAGGAAATTAATATATATTATTACAAATGGATAAAATTCCAATTCTTCCTAAATTGATATAAAGTAATAATCAAAATGTTATGGAAAGAAATGAAACGATATAAAATAAAAAAAAAAATATAATAATAAAGGAATTATTTATATATATATTTATATATTTTTAGCATCTAATATCAATATATTTTCTTAAAATACTTTATATTAAATTTACATTACATTTTATTACATTACATAAAAAATAATTAAATTTTATTAATATTAAAGTTTAAAAAAAAAATTGTTAAATCAATTATTTATTTATTTATATTAATTATTAATAATAATTAATTAATAACAATAGTTAAAAGTAATTTCGGTGTTTTATATATGAATTATCCGTTAGTAATTATAATAAATAAATAAATAAATAAATAAATAAATAAAATATTAAGGAAAACTCCTGCACTATATATATTATATATACCAATATATTATTTTCAATGTGTAACTAATTTGTAATATTTATTATATAGTATTATTTGCAATATTTTATATAAAAAAGAATTATATCATATATATATGATAAAAAAAAAAATAGAATATATAATAAAAAAATTGGAAAATATATATATATATCATATATTTAAAAAAAATAATAATAAATATTAAATTAAATATGAATAATAATAATAATAATATATATATATATAAATATATATATATATATAATAAAAATATTTTTATTTAATGAAAAACTTTTTTTATTTTAAAAAATTGATTATAAAAATTTAAAAATATAAAATTTTTAAATTTTCACCAGATAATTATTATTCACCAAATATTAATAGGAAGTTAAAATTCTCAAGATTGATATTAAAAGGAAATAATGAACTATTTTCACTAATTCTATTAAGTGAAGAAAAAAAAAAAATTAAAACTCGACTTTTAGTTTCTCTTTTTTTTTTATATATATAATTTTATTTTTATTTTTTTTTTTTTTTAATAAAAAAAAAATTTTATAATATTCTGATTTTAATTAATCTTTTTATAAAAAATTTTTATTATTTTCTCTATTTATTTATATTATTATAAATGTTATTATATTATCATTATTACAAATTCAATATTTTTTTTATTATAATTATTATTTTTATTATAAATTCAATCTATTATTATTATTAATATTATTATAACTATGATATTTTATCATTATTAATATTATTATTATTATTATTAATATTAATAATAGTAAATAACTATAAATTCATTTAATATAGTTTTCTTTTTTTTTATAGAATTAAGCAATAATTTTAAATTTAAGCATATTAATAAATAAAGAGAGATTAAAAGAAAATATTATTATTAATTTAATTTTTTCGGTTTGATGATTAAGATAAAATAATAAATAATAATAATTTAGTTTAAAGAATTAATTTATTGATTAGAATATTTAAGGGTTAACAGATGGTAGTGTAACTACAAGTAATGGGAGTATTGCATTTCGACATAATTTATGTTTGATCATTTATTCATGTATTACAATGTGGCTTGTAAAAATAAATGAATAGGAATAGGGTTAAATTTATTTTTGTTTTTATTTTTATTTTTATTTTTTAATTTAATTAATAACATTTACAGTAAGATATATATATATATATATATATATAAAATAAAAAAAAAATAAATAAAAAATAAAAAAAATAATAAAGTAAAATAAAAAATATAAAAAAATAAATAATAAAATAAAATATAAAATATAAAATTAAAAAAGAATGAAAGTAAATATAATAATAATATTATAGTTACACCAAAAATTTTGCATTGTGATTTTGAAAAAAGTATATCCAATGCTTCCATTACAATATTTCATAATATTACTATTAAATATTGTGTATGGCATTATAAAAGATCGTTAGAAGTTCAAAAAAATAAATTATGTTATAATGAAGTTGAAAATAATCATAAGATTTATTTGTTAAATAAAGCTCTTACAAATTTTCCTTTTATAAATCCTGAATATATATTTGATATTTATAATCATACTAAAATTATATGTCAAATATATAATTATTTCAATTTTTTAAATTTTTTGGAATATTTTAATAAGACTTATTTATATAAATATGATATTCAATATTGGAAATATTATAACGATATAAACCACATAACAAATAATGCTTCAGAATCTTTTAACAATTACTTAAAAAAATTGTTCTACAAAAATCCTTCTTTATATGAATTAATTTATCATTTTAAAAGAGAAGAATCTTTATCTTACAATAATTACAAAAGGAAAATTGAAGGAGTTTGGAAAAAAAAGAAGAATATTAACAAAAACTGATGAAATCAATAATTTTATTAAAAAATACAAAAAAAAAAAGGAATCCGAATTGATTGATAAAAAATGTGATAAAAATGATATCATTGATTTACGATATAAATGTTTAATAGAATTAAACACACTCTAAATTTATAAATAATAATTAACTAGAATATATATAGTTTAAATTATATTTATATCAATATCAATATATTTTATTAATATCAATAATAATAAATATTTAATATTATAATAAAATTTATTCTATTATTTAATTAATTTAATAATAAAATATTTAATTTTATTTATTTTATTTAAATAAAATAAAATGGAAAGGTTTTATTATTAAAATATTTAATAATAAAATATAATAATAAAATAAAATTAAAAAAAAAATAAAAATAAAAATAAAATAAAATTCTTAACAGAAAACTTATTTATTCTTTTATTTATTCTTTTTTGTTTTTATTTTATTTTTTAATACTAAAATACAATAAATAAAAATATACGTTGAAAATAGTGGCGTATTACATATATTTTACACATTGTACAAAAATTTATGATGATTATACATAAATTATGTCGAAATGCTTCACATTCTACAAGTAATATTAATTAAATACATCATAATTAATTAATTAATTACATAATTAAATAATAAATAAATATAATAATAAAACTAAATATATATGATAAAATTTATATTTATAATAATAAATAAACTTTTTTTTAGTTAATTTATTATTAATCAAATAAATAGATAAAAAACAAGAGTTAAAAAAAAATTATATTTGATCAATAAATATTAAATGGATGAATATTAAATAATATTTAAATTTCATTCAATATCTATATTTCTATTCTACTAACTAATAAAAAGTAAGAATTATTATTATATATAAAACTTACATTTGTATCTAAAAAAAAATAAAAAAAAAAAAAACTGTAAAAAATTTAATTGAATATATAATATATAATTTATAAAAAGCAAAACTCATATATATAATTATTAAATAAAAAATAAAAATTTACAAAAATGTATTAATAGTTATATAGGAAATTAAATAGAGATTAATAAAAAAAAAAGATGAAATAAAATAAAATAGAAATATTAATATAAAGTCCAGATTGAATAAAATAAAATAAAATAAAATAAAATAAAATAAAATAAAATAAAATAAAATAAATAGTTGAAATATAAATATGAAGTACAGATTGAATAAAATAAAATAAAATAAAATAAAATAAAATAAAATAAAATAAAATAAAATAAAATAAAATAAAATAAAATAAAATAAAATAAAATAAAATAAAATAAAATAAAATAAAATAAAATAAAATAAATTGTAGAAATATAAATATAAAGTACAGATTTAATAAAATAAAATAAAATAAAATAAAATAAAATAAAATAAAAACTTTTTTAGATTTTAAATTTGGATAAATTTTTTAATATGAATTATTTATTTATATAATATTTATTCATTTACATAAATAATTAATATAATTAATATATGTAAGATTATATTAAAATATATTGAATTTATTAAATTTTTACTTTAAATTTTTAATATCCGAAATTAATAAATAGATGTATAATAATAAAATAAATAAATCACCAAGAAATTATATAAAAATGAAATAAAAAAATGTGATAAAAATAAAAGGGAATTTAGTTGATATATATTATGTATTTTTTTTTTTTTTAACTTATATTTCATTCACTAATTTTATATATAATAGAATTTAATTTTTTATAGAAGAGAAAAGGATATATATTTAAAAGAAAAAAAAAATTTTTATTTATATAAATTATTTTTTTAAAATTAATAGCATTTACTATTAATTTCTCACTTTTTTATCATAGAATTAATGCAAAATAATTTCATTGTTTAATATTATAATCTTTTTTTTTTTTTCCTTTTCTTTTATTTTTAAATATTTTAAATCTTTCTCAAGATTTTTTTTTTTTTTTTTTTTGATTCTTTTGTACGAAACCAAAACTTAAAATTTTTGAATTTTATTTTATTTTCTTATTAATTTTAAAAAATAAAAAAATAAAAAATATATATATATAATTTAATTTTTTTTATTAATTTTATAATTTTTAATCAGATCATTAAAATAACTGAATTTTGATTCGTTTAAAATTTTTTCATTTAGATTTTACGGTTATGAAGAAAAAAATATGAATAAAGCTTAAATAAATGAATAAATAAATATGTAATTAAATAAATAAAATTTATATTTCAAATAAGTTAAATTTTATACCAATTAGAGTATTATTTAATGATTATTATTATATTTTATTAAAGAAATAATAATTGTAAGGATAAAGAATTTTTTTTTTTTTAATTTTTTTAAATTATTACTAATTTTCAATTTATATAGAATTTAAAAAAAAAAAAAATATATATATATATATATTTATATAATAAAGTGGATATATTGACAAGCTTAAATAAAAGTAATATTTTTATTTATTTAATAATTTTTATTTATAGTATTATATATAAAAAAATTATAAGATAATATTGTGAAAAAGGCAATTATTAATCATACAAAACTAAAAATGTCTTACCCAATTTAATAAAATAATATTAACAACCATTATATTTAATCAATTTGATTAAAAAAAAAACATAAATACATTAAATTATGAAATTAATTAAATATTATATAATAAAATGTCAAAAATGTCAATTAAACAAAAAGGAAAGAAAAACTACATAAAAAAGTAGTCAAATCAATATATAATGTTAAAAATACAAAATATAAGTAAAAAAAACATTTGAAAATAGTATATTGTATATTTTATTTTTTTCTTGAATGATATTAAAAAAAGAGTAAAAATTTAAAGAAAAAAAAAATAAATAAAAAATAAAAAATAGTATTACAAACAAAGTGAAATTGTATAATTTAAACAATTAAATTAACCAAATATTTATAACTAATGATAGAATTATTATTATCTTTTTTTTTTTTTTTTTTTTTTTTTATGTTTAAATTGAAATTAAAAATCAATAAAAAATAGTATTATAAGTATAATAATAAAAAAAAAAAAGAAAGAAATAATAAAAAATAGTACTACAATAAGTAAATAAATTATATAAATGAAACAATTATTTATAATTTAAAATATTCGATTTGAGTAATTATATTTTTTGCTTAAACTAAAATAAAAAGAAACAAAAATATAAAGATTTTAAATTATTCAATTGATTTATAAATAAAAAAATTAATAAATTTCCATATATTTCTGAAATAAAATAAAATGATAATATGTATATTTTTTAATAATAAAAATAATTTTAATTAATTACTCATATTTATACAAATGCCTATTTTTTTTTTATTTTTCTATGTATAATTAATTTTTTTTTTCCCTAATAATATATATATATATTTAATTTTTTTACAAAAAAATTAAGATAATAATAACAATTTTGAAAAAAAATGACAGATAAGAGACTTTTAACTATTCAAGATATCTCCTGTGTTGGGCAATGTTCACTTACTGTAGCTCTTCCAATTATTTCTGCTTGTGGTATTGAAACCGCTATCCTTCCAGGAGCTTTACTTTCAAATCACACTGCTAGTGGTTACAGTGGTTGGACTTTCAACGATTTAACTGATGAAATGCCAAAAATTCTTGAGCGTTGGCTCAAGGAAAAAATCAGTTTTGATGCATTCTACACTGGTTATGTTACTAAAACTCAAATTCCATACATTATTGATATTATGGAAAAGGCTGCGAAGCCAAATGCTCTTAGAATTGTTGATCCAGCTATGGCTGATAATGGTTCTCTCTACTCTGGATTTGATGAGAATTTCCCAAAAGATATGGCTAAACTTTGCAAGGGTGCCGATTTCATTCTTCCAAATCTTACTGAAGCTAGTTTCCTTTTAGGTGTTCCATATGTTGGTGATAACTATGATCAAGCCTATATTGAAAAGATTTCAAGAGATCTTAGTAAGCTTGGTGCTAAGAATGTTATTATTACTGGCGTTTCCTTTGAAAAGGGTAAGGTTGGCGCCTCGATTTATTACAGTGAAACTGATCGTTTTGAATACTATTTCAATGAATGGGTTGAATGTTCCTTCCATGGTACTGGGGATGTCTTCTCCTCTGCTTTTTCTGGTGCTATCTTAAATGGTAAGACTGCTCTTGAAGCTGTTAAAATTGCTGCTGATTTTGTTGTTGATTCCATTAAGAAGACCGTTGATGATAGAAAGAATCATTGGTATGGTGTTAAATTTGAAAAAGCTATTCCAGGTTTAATTAAAGCTTTAGAAAACTAATAATAATAATAATAATAATTAATAATAGTTAGAAATAAATTGAATTTTATAGATAAGAAATAATAAAATAATAATAATAATAATAATAATAATAATATTAATAAATTATAATTTATCATAATTTAGATTTAATTAGTTTTTTTTTTTTTTTTTTTTTTTTTTTTTTTTTTTTTTTAATATAAATTCATATTATTATAATTATTCATTTTTTATAAATTTGTAATTATAATAATAATAATAATAATAATAATAATAATAATAATAATAATAATAATAATAATAATAATAATAATAATAATAATAATAATAATAATAATAATAATAATAATAATAATAATAATAGAGAGTGAATAAAATAAAAATGCTAATAATTTAATGAATTATTTAATTTTTTTATTTATTTATTTAGTAAAAAATTCTTTAATTAATATAAAAAAAATAACTAAATAATTTACATAATTATTTAAGAAAAAAAAAAAAAGAATAAAAATAAAAATAAAAAAAAAATAAAAATTAATAAAATACATTTTATACTAAAATCAATCATTATAATAATTACAAAAATTTTAATTTACCAATTTATTTTTGTTAAGTATTAATGTGTTTCTTTAAATACTTTTTAAATTTAATTATTTTTTATTTGTTTCAAAAGTTTATTTATATTTCATGATTCCTGTTAATGTGTTTTCATTTAAATATTTTTTTCATAGTTTTTATTAATTTATTTATGTTTTATATTACATAATTGTTGAATAATTAATAAATAAATATGATGTAATTTTTGACGAAGAAAAAAAATATTTGGAGATATAAATTTTTATTTTAAATATCATTTATATCCAGATCTTTTTTTTTTTAATTTTTTTTTTATTTTTTTTATTTTTTTTCTTTTTTTAACAAATATTAACAATCGATTCTTGGTAACTTTCTATTCTAATAAATTAATTTATTTATATTAGTACAAAAAAAAAAAAAAAAAAAAAAAAAAAAAAAAATGTTTTATATGATTATTTAAATTTATTTTTATTTAGGGATACTTCATATTTTAATAAATGAAAAATATTCAATAGAGAATATTATTGTAACACTTTTTCATATAATATAATTATTATTTTTTATGTATAAAGTAATATGAAATTATTATACTATAAAAAAAAAAAAAAAAAACATTGATATGATTTTACTTTGAATTTAAATTTAATGGGTTTCCTTTATTTAAAAATAATTTTATAGTAGGGATGGAAGTAGTAAAATAATACTAATTAAGAATTTGATTTTAAACTTGATTAACAATAACACAAATTATATAATTAAATCAAAAATAATTAGATTTGAATAAGAAATAAGAAATAAGAAATAAGAAATAAGAAATAAATAAATTAAATAATAAATAATAATTGTTGAATATTATTTATTTTCTTATGATTAATTATATTTTAAATATTGTAATTAATAAAATATTTTATAAATTTATGTATTAGAAATGTGGTTTCACAACATTTATATATTTTATGTAAAATGTGTATAAATAATTGTATGTAATTGTAACATGATATAAAAGAAAGAACCTTAACATTATTTTTATAAAACAAGGGTTTACTAAATAAAATTTCTTTTCATCTAAATCTCTCAATAAATTACAAAAATAAATAATAAATAATTAATAATAAAAAATGGAAAAATAAATAAATAAATAAATAAATAAATTTAAAAAATTAATAATTGATGAAATTGATTAATAATATATAATTAATAATAATCAATTGTAAATATCATATATAAATTTATATTTAATATATTTATTAAAAATAAAAAAAAAATAAATAAAAAAAAAATGCTTAACCAAAAATTTTTAATTTAAAATAATTTTAAATAAATATATTCAGATGTCCCAATCATTTTATTTTAAATAATATATAAATTATTTTTTTAATTTAATTGACATATATATTTTTTTTTTATATATTATTTATTTAATAAATTATACACAGTAGAATATTATATTGAATATCAAAAAAAAAAAAAAAAAAAAAATTGAAGATAGTAAATAAAGTAAAAATAATAATAATAATATAATATAAATAAAATTGTAAATTCAAATTTCAAAATTCAATAAATTGATAAATTCAATATATATATATTTTTTATTCATATTATTTAATTAAAAATTATTAAATTCTAAATTATTATTTAAATTATTTATTAAAAAAAAAGAATATATATATATATATATATAGTTAACTAATAAATAAATATAAAAATGATAGTTGGATATAACGAATATAATCAACCTATTAGTTTCGTTTTAGAGAACTACCAACCAGGAGATTGGCCTGATGTTGAAACTATAGAAGGAAAAACTGTTAGAATTGAAAAACTTAATTTAAATCATTCACCAGAATTATATGAAATATATGGTCCAAATGGGGACCCTAAAAATTTTACTTATACTTATAATAGTCACTTTGAAAATTATGAAACTTTTAAAAACGCCATTCAAAAAAAAATGAATAATAAATCGCAATACCATTTTGTTATAATAGATAAAGCAACTCAAAAAGTTTCTGGAACTACTTCATTGGTTCATATAGATACAGAAAATCGTGTCATAGAAGTAGGTTCAGTAATTTACTCTGAAAACTTAAAAAGAACACGTCAAGCAACTGAGGCCCAATTTCTTATCATGAAATATGTTTTTGAAACATTAAAATATCGTCGTTATGAATGGAAATGCGATCATTTAAATGAATCCTCTCGTAGAGCAGCTACTCGTCTTGGATTTACCTTTGAAGGAACTTTCCGTCAATCCGTCGTCTATAGAAATATTAATCGTGATATTGATTGGTTTTCAATTATTGATAAAGAATGGGAAGATCGTAAAAGACGTTTTCAAATTTGGCTCTCTGATGATAATTTTGATGAAAATGGTCGCCAAAAACAAAGTTTAAGAAATATACAGTAAAAATAAATAAATAAATAAATAAATAAATAAAAATAATAATAAAGACTGAAATAATAAATATATAAATCCATAAAAAGCTTATGAAAAAAAAAAAAAAAAAAAAAAAAAAAAAAAAAAAAAAGAAGATAAAAAAAAAATTATTGAAATCAATATTAGTAATAATAATAATAATTATAAATCGTTTCTTATGCTTTAATGATTGTTTTTAATGGTATTTATTATATTTCATCAGTATCATGTTTTTTATTATGGATTATTTTACATTTATTAAAATCAAAATATATAGATATGATGTTAATAGTGGTGAATTTTTTTGGTAATAGAACAAAAAAGTGTTTTCATTAATGTTGAAATTCCAAAAGTAATAATAAGAGAATCATAAATATATATATATAAAATTTATATATATATATTAAATATTCAGATGTTGAATTTTTATTTTTTTATGTTATTATCTAATATTTTTATTATTTATTGTTTATTCTAATTAATTATTTTATATTAAAAGTATTTTAAAAAAAAAAATATATATATATATATATGTATGTATATACACATATATTTTAATATAGTAAAATATAAAAATATGAAATAAATTAATGAATTAACTTTATTTTTAAATAATCTAAAAATAAAGCCTCTTATTCAAGATTATTAAAACTAATTAATAAAAGATATTTATATTTAAAAAAAAAAAAAAAAATATATATATATATATATATATATATATATATATACTATTTTTAATATTATTTCTATTTAACAGAGTGTCCTGTAAGCAACTTGATAATTGCTCATCTTTTTTTTTTTTTTTTTATTTTATTTTATTTTATCTTATTTTATTTTATTAAATCTGTACTTTATATTTATATTTCTACTATTTATTTTATTTTATTTTATTCAATCTGTACTTATATTTATATTCTACTATTTATTTTATTTTATTATCATCATTATTATTATTATTTTTCTCTTTTTTAATAATATAATTATAGAATTTGGTAATATTAAATTTGCTTTTACAAATTTGACCCTATTGATATTACAAAATGGAAATGTTGGAGACTAATTCGCTCTAACCCTTGTGTTTAAGATTTTATTTAAAGGATGTGAATCCATTTAAAGTTTTTTCACTACTAATATTTTATTTACCTTTTCATTTTAGTCTATATATTATTTTTTTTACAGAAAATAATTACATTAATCAGATCTTTATTAATCAAATAGAAAAACAAAAATTTCAAAAAATAAAAATAAAAAAAAAAAAAAAAAAAAAAAATTATCAATGAAACAAAATAATTTCATATTATTTTTAATTTTTCTATATTTATTTTTTGTATATTTTTATTATTTATATTTATATTTATTAGTTTTTAGTATTTTAGTTTATTTTTGTTTCATTTTTATCAATTGGTAAATTTATAGTTCGTTATGGAAAAGATATTTCAACGGGGTTCTCGTTGTTAGGGAACATCTATTAACAACACGAGATTAATTTTTTTATCTGTGGTATACACCCATGATCCAATGTTAAAATGAAAGAGTTTATTCAATCTAGATTTAAAAAATTCAAGAATAATATTTTATCAGTGAAAAGAATTATTAAATTTAATGATAGTTTCTTCAGTATAAAAGTATACATTCCAAATTTCAACCACCCAAAATTTGTTAAAGTATTTTGAAAAAGGAATATCAGGAGTTAAAATTTCATATTGTTGATGTTTTCATATAAAATTATAAGGTTTTTTTTTTCAGCATTTAAAACAAATTTTAATATTTAATAATACATCCAATAAATACAAACTCAGCAAATCTCAGTTTAACTAATTTAGTAAATGTTATAAATGGCAATCATGAACTCAATGTTCTCAATATACCTAATTTTTATTCTTCTAATTCTCAAAATCCAATCTCACATTATAACACAGAAAAATTTTCTTTTTGTCTTAGTTGGAATACCAATGGTTCGAATTTTTAAGCCATTACTTATTCCTATATTTTCAGAAAAAAAAATAAAAGTACCAAGGATACTGGTTATCCATGTAACACTTCTCAAACACATATATTATTTCCAGAAAAGAATAGATCCAAATACACCAGGTTGCAGAGGTTTATATTTTAGGAATCATGTCTCATGTCAAGCCGTACAGATAATTCCTTTTCTCATTTTGTTTCTTTAACAACCGATAGTCTTTGGAATCATTCTATGTGTTCCGCAGGTAATGTCTATATTTCCACTAAGAAACACTCATTTCAAGTCAGATAGGCATTCTCTAAAGTTTTCACATGGCTTATGAATCACACGAATCATTCATCTATTCTTCTTGGAGATTTTAACATGAGCACCTCTGATTTGCATGATAAATTAACAGACAGCAACCCTGGTAACTGGTTTATTCTTCTCATTAATGGTTCACCTATTTTCATGGACTAGAGGTAGATATTCATTAGATATTGATTTCATCTACACCTAATTTTAAAGGTTTGTGGTCTTGATGGTATTCCATTTTAATTCTTCAAAGCTTTGATTCCTGCTAAAAATGATTCGGAAGAATCCAGTGAAACTAATTGTAAAATTTCATCTGATTTTAAATATCTCAAAGCCTCAATCAATGGTAGATGTGCAATATGCATACATTATATGCTGTTATACTATTAATTACATATAAAAGCTATATAGATTTTTTATTCTATAAATGCTATTATATACCATATAATATACTAATATGTTGTAAATTGTAATCAATCATATTTGGAATGGTGATTTTCTAAAATCATGGAATAATGCATCGATAGTTTCCATTTATAAAAAGGGCGATCCAGCAGATTATAATAACTATCATTGCATCTCTCTTATCAATAATGGATTAAAAATTGTGGTAAAAAATCATTGCTAATAGAATATCAAAATATGGGATTGATAAAGGATTTATTGGACCAGAACAATATGGGTTTTGCAATCGAGAAAAATGTATTAAGTCTTTTACACATCATTAAGAATTATATGTCAGAGACAAAAATTTGAAAATAAAAAAATAAAAATATTTACCTTGCCTTTTTTAGATTTAAAAAAAAGCGTAATATTCAGTACCTATTTATAATGTATTAATGAAAATTCATCACTTGGGTATCCGAGGTAAAGTGCTGTAACTTTATTGAAAACTTATACTTATCTTTCCAAGGTTTGTGTAAGGGTGGATGGACAATTATCGAAATTATTTGGTATTAAGAAAGGTGTTCGTTAAGGTTGTCCCCCCTTCCTCTCATCGATTTTATTTAACTTGTTCATTAATTGCATCTTTAATAAACTTGATAAATATGGAATGTGGAATCTCTATTAGTGATAAACATTGTTATGGAGGTCTCTTTATAAAAGATATTGTGTTATGTGGAAAATCAATCAAGACTTCTACCACAAATATGAGTAATATAAAATCAAGTACTGATTCTGATAATAGTAACGAAGTTTATAATATTAATAATAATAACAATAGAAATAATATTGTTAATAATAGTAATGGTATTGATAGTGAAAATAGAAATTATAATATTAGTGACAGTGAAAATAGGAATTTTGATACTAGTGATAGTGAAAATAATAGTATCGTTACTATTAATATAGTGAATAGGTCAATTAGTGAAAATCGTGTAAATATTAGTAATTTTCTGAATAATGAGTGGGAAACTATATATGTGCCGTGGTACCGACTATATAACTTCCTTCTTGGTGGAAGAGATACAGACATTATCGATTTAAATTATAAAAAGGAATAGGATATTTCATTTAAGAGCCAAATCATTTCTGGCGATTATTCGAAAACGTCATTTTTGGTGCAATCTGCGGCTCTCTTTACAGAAATTCTGAACTCACTATTCTAAAATTTGATAGCCTTTTTTATGCTGGTCTATTTTTGGAATGTCCAATATTATAACCTCTGTATCAGATGGAATGTTAATGCTTGGAACTCTGAAAAAAAATAACGAAACTTTATCATTTTAACTCAATTTTTTTAATTCTATTTGTATCTGTATTCAAGAAATTGCTAATAGCTCATTTCTGAATTCTCTCTCTAATTCTTATTCATTTCTTAATAATTATAGAACCATACTGAGATATGAACACAAGAAAATTTCTCGTATGCGAGACCTTTATATTTGATGCTGCTATTTTTATATTAATTCAACAAAGATAATATTGAAGATAAATATATACAAAGGCCACCTAGGAATCGATAAGAAAAACAGACCTAGTCACTAGAAATTTCTACTGGCCAAAGATGAGGAAGGTCATTTCAGGTTACGTGAAAGCCTGAGAAAAATGATAGGGACAAAGAATATGGTACCAGTAAGAATTCCAGTTACAGAATTGCCCTGACAAGAAATCTAACAAGATTTTATAACAGATTTTCCAGTGAAAAGCATGGTAAGAATTAAAGACAGATATATATGGGAAAAAAAAAAAAAAAGAGTAGGTTGCATTTTGGTATGCAGTGA
This sequence comes from Neocallimastix lanati (nom. inval.), assembly GCA_016946835.1. Classification (NCBI taxonomy): domain Eukaryota; kingdom Fungi; phylum Neocallimastigomycota; class Neocallimastigomycetes; order Neocallimastigales; family Neocallimastigaceae; genus Neocallimastix; species Neocallimastix lanati (nom. inval.). The sequence continues at coordinate 82,808 of JACVTC010000196.1, read as the reverse complement.
TAAACTAATCAAGATGATCCCCCCTGATAGGATTCAAACATCTATCAAAAACGCGAACAAGACTGCTGATGCATTCCTAAAAGAGATATAAGGACTGCATGGATTCCCTAAGATTGTAACTACCGATCGAGGAACCCAATTTACATGCCAGGTATGGAAAGAACTTCCAAAGTTCTTCGGTACAGAGATAAATTACGCTACCACAAGTCACCACGAAAGCTGTAGGCCAAGTAGAAAGAAATAACGTTTACGTGGAAACTTAATTTAAGATGCTTTGTTGGTACCCATGATGACAAAAGATGGATGGATTTACCTGTCTCAAGCAGAGCTTTCCTATAACAATTCTATCTATGCATCTACTCAACAATCATCATTCCTTACCTTATACAACTACCATGTTAATAGCTCCCCAAAGGGCGAACTTAGTGCACTCTTTAGGTAAAACAAAAAAAGATAGATAGTTTTGCTTATAATCTAGGAAACCTTAAACACATCCTGGAGATTTCTCAGATCAGATATCTGGACAATATGGATAAAAGTAGAACCGGCAAATTACCCCAGAAACATGTTATTAGATAAAATATGGTTAAGAAAGCCTGAAAATTATGACGCGTTACCTTTCTACAAGTTAGCTACCAGAAAGTTCAGACCTTTTAAAGGTATAGGTGTGGATGAAGTGAAGAAGAACTATCGACTTGATATCAGCCACTCTCCATTTCCTAACATGTACCCAGTTTTTTAACATAAGTGCCTTTGAACCTTACTACAAACTACCTAAGACCCTGGTACAAGCTCCTACTAGTAACAAAACGATTATTCATATTTTGGATTAAAGAAAGCATCAAAGTCAATATCAATCCCTAGTTTCCTTCAAGGATAACAAACAAGAGTAAGTGCCGACATAATTGATGACAATCCTCACTACGCAGAGTTGCTAGAGGATTACCAAAATTTTAGATAAAGCCAGTTCATTGCTAACGTTGTCAACCATTAATAGCTTGTTCCTTAGGAGAGGCCTTTCAACAGATACATGATTAAACGTTGCCTATCATCCAACGACATCATCATGGTAACGTAATGTATCTCGAAATTGTTAGTAATTTCTAGCTAATCAAATAAAATCATAGTTTTGATTTTTGTACTTTAAATGTACAATTAATTTAGTATATTTTATTAATTTCTAAATATAGTTAAATTTATTTTTAGATAGTTTTATAATAAATGATTTGTAAGTTTTAATATAAACTAAACATGGATCCAATCAATAAATATATTATCTTGTATAAATATATCATGCAATTGAATTGTTAACACACTAGCGTTATTATTAAAGTAATTTGTATTAACAAAAAATATTTTATTATTAAATAAAAAGTAAATAATTAAAATAATATCGAGAAAAATATTAAGGCTTTCATTCCAACAAATTTAAAGGGCTCTGCTTTTCATTGTCCTTATTACATTAAAAAACTTTTTCATGAAAAACATATTGCATTTCGAAATATTAAGCCTTACTTTAACTGTGAAAATGTTGATAATTACCTTGAACAATTTAATAAATATAAAAAACTTTGCAAATTAATCAAGAAAACAAAAAGAAAACAAAGAGCAAATAATTTCGTTCTTCTAGATTTAAGGCTAATATTGTAAAAATAGGTAATTATTTTTTGGAATAAAGATTTCAAAAATGGTTGGAGATGTTTAAAAAAAATGACTAAACCATCTTATTCATCTACCTCTCTTACTTGCATTAAATCTAAATTTGGTCAAGAAAGTATCTCTCCTACTTAACAATTAGATAGATGGGCTAAATATTATAAAGATCTAGCTTCTGACCCCTCAGGTCACAGCCTTAATCGTAACTACTGAAATCACACTTTAAGGAATATTAGTCTTAGATCATCTACCTGGAATATCAACGGTCCAATTACAATTGAAGATATTAAAAAAACCATTTCATCTATGAAAAACAACAAAGCACCCGGCCCCGATGGTATCCCGATTGAATTCTACAAAGCTCTATTTTGAAATGAAGAATTACTAGAAACACATCCTGCCACTGGAAAGTGCCTTAAATTGATATTTAATAAAATATGGAATGGGTCTTTTCCTAAAAAATGGAACTCAGCTTATATTGTATCAATCCTTAAGAAAGGTGACCTTATCAGGTTGTAGTAATTATCGAGGTATTTCTATCATAAATATTGGACTGAAAATCATTTCAAAAATTATAACAGATAGAATATCTACTTACGTACTCTCACACAATTTCATTAGACCTGAACAATTAAGTTTTCGCAACCGTGAAGAATGCATTAGTTAATTCATTTCCGTTAGAGAAATTTGCCAAAGAAGAAAATTTTAAGGAAAATTCATATTTAGCCTTTTTATATCTTAAAAAAGCTTATGATTCAGTTCCTATTTTTAACATTCTTACTAAATTATATCATTATGGAGTACGTGGTAAATATTTTGATTCTCTTTGTAATTTATATACTTCATCTAAAGCACGTGCTCGATTTGTTTCAATGTTATCAAATGAATTTCCTATTAAAAAAGGTGTTCGTCAAGGTTGTCCATTATCTCCAATCTTATTCAATTTATTCATCAATGATATACTAAATGACTGTAAAAAGTATGGTGTTAATATTGAAAGAAAAAAGTGTTGTGGTGGACTCTTTGCTGATGATGTTGTTCTCATTGCTCCGAGTACAAAAAATTTAGAAAAATTATTATAAAAAGGTACACAAATGAGCTAATTTAAATGAAATGAACTTTTGGTATTGAAAAATGTGCCGCCATGGCTAT
>JACVTC010000196.1:57500-75000 GCA_016946835.1 Neocallimastix lanati (nom. inval.) | reverse complement strand
TTTTATTTTATTCAATCTGTACTTCATATTTATATTTCAACTATTAATTTTATTTTATTCATCCTGTACTTTATATTTATATTTCAACTATTTATTTTATTTTATTCAATCTGTACTTCATATTTTTATTTCAACTATTTATTTTATTTTATTTTATTCAATCTGTACTTTATATTTATATTTCAACTATTAATTTTATTTTATTCATCCTGTACTTTATATTTATATTTCAACTATTTATTTTATTTTATTCATTCTGTACTTCATATTTATATTTCAACTATTTATTTTATTTTATTCAATCTGTACTTTATATTTATATTTCAACTATTTATTTTATTTTATTCAATCTGTACTTTATATTTATATTTCAACTATTTATTTTATTTTATTCATTCTGTACTTCATATTTATATTTCAACTATTTATTTTATTTTATTCAATCTGTACTTCATATTTATATTTCAACTATTTATTTTATTTTATTCATCCTGTACTTTATATTTATATTTCAACTATTTATTTTATTTTATTCATTCTGTACTTCATATTTATATTTCAACTATTTATTTTATTTTATTCAATCTGTACTTCATATTTATATTTCAACTATTTATTTTATTTTATTCAATCTGTACTTTATATTTATATTTCAACTATATATTTTATTTTATTTTATTCAATCTGTACTTCATATTTATATTTCAACTATTTATTTTATTTTATTCATTCTGTATTTCATATTTATATTTCAACTATTTATTTTATTTTATTCAATTTGTACTTTATATTTATATTTCAACTATTTATTTTATTTTATTTTATTTTATATACTTATACTTCTATATTATTACATTCTATATTTTTTTCATTTTATTTTTAAATATTCTTTTTAAAATTCTTATTTCCTTTTTAATATTTTTTTATCTAATATTTTAAATAAATTTTATATAATACGAAAATCTTTTTTACTCAGGAGCATTATATTTAACTTGATAAGGAAAGATTATTTGAAAATTTAATTATAAATATTAAATTAAAACTTTTTTTAGTAATAGTAATAATAACAATAACATTTTTAAACATAAATTTCTATTAAATAATAAATAAATTATTTTAGATATTTATATTATACAAATCTAATAAACTAACAAAAAGAGCATTACTATTTTTACAAATAGTAAAGTTTTTTTAGAAAGCCTGATAGAAATAATTTAAAATATTAATTATTTTCTTTTATAAGTATTATAATACTTAAATATCATTATATATATTTAAAATGTATATTTGAATATTTATTAAAAATATGAAATATACATTAAATATATTTTTAAAAAATATATTAATTTAATAATTGGTTTATTTTATAAAAATTATTTATTTATTTATTAATTTACTACAATATAAAATAAAAATAATGAGAAATGCAATACATTCATATTTTTAATATTTTATAATACTAATATATAATAATAAAGACATCTTTTAATTTTATTTAATAATATTTAATTAAGTAAAAAATATTTAAAATAAATTTATAAAAAAAATTTTTTTTTAATATTTTTAAGCTAACCCTATCAATAAATATTAAATAAATTTAAATATTGAATTTCTTATTAAATAAAAAAATTTAATTTTCAATTAATTGTAATTATGATTTTGAAAGGATTTTAATAATTATTTTTATTTTGTTTTATTAAAATTAATGATTTCATTATTCAATCTAATTAAACAATTAAACCAATTTTCGATGATATCATTTTTACTACATCCAATATTTTTTAATTCGGCTTCCATATTTTTATAATATTCAACTAAAATATTAATGTCATCGACCCTTTCTGATATTCTGCTCTTTTTTCTCCAAATTCCTTTAATTCTCATATGGTAATCATAGTAAGATTTGGATTCTTCAAATTGTATTGTATATATTAATTTATAAAATGAAGGCTTTTTTACAAATAAATTTTTTAAATAACTGTTATAAGATTCTGAAGCATTATTTGTTATGTGGTCTATATTATTGTAATAATTCCAATATTTTATATTATAGATATTTAGAAATGTTTTCTCAAAATAATCTAAAAAATTCAAAAATTGGGAACAGGTAGATTTATATCTCATGCATGTATTTTTAATTTTATTAAAAATATCAGGTATGTATTCAATATTAATAAAACATAAATTAGAAATCGCTTTATAATAAGTATTTAAAATATTATGATCTTTCACTTCCTTGTAACATAATTTATTTTTTTTTGTCATTAATAATCTTTTATAATGCCAAAAACAATATTTAATATTTATATTGGGAAAAATATTTTCCACTGCATTAGATATTCCTTTTTCAAAATCACAATGAAAAATTTTTTCTGAGAAATTAATATTTGCATTATATTTAATTATATTTTTTTTTATTTCATTAAATAATATTTCGTAAGTTGTTTGTTCTTTGTTTTTTAATATTGACATGGAAGTAGTGTAAAAACAATTTAATTCTGTAACATAAGTTCTGGTAATGAATACTTGATAACTATTAGTTGGAGCTATTAAAAATGTACCATCAGCAAATATATGTTTATTCTCCATAAATAATTTTGCTTGGAATGGTGATTGAAAAATTATTATATTAGAATTTTTGAATATCATAAAGTATTCACCTCTTATTGTTTTATAATATTCAGATACATTAGGAACTTCATCAAATGTTTTTACATTAGGAAATAATTGTTTGTTTTTATATCTTGTTATTTGGGATTTAATTGTTTTATATTCAGGGCATATAGGCATATATATCCTATTTCTTGAGAAATTTTATCAAATATGCGTTTTGATTTTATATCAGAAGGAATCAAACTTTTTTTTATTTCATCTTTAATTTTATGTTTTATTAATGATTTGGATGCATTAATTTCATTACCAGGATGATTATGTGAAGAATCATAATTTAAAACCTCTTTATTATCATTTAAAATAATAAAAGACTTACATTTATTTAATGTTTTATATTCTGTACATCTATATATTTTTGTATTATCTTTTTTTTAATTTTGAAAAATTATATTTAAATTTTCGATCTATAATTATTTGCTCTTTTCCTCGATTTGTTTCACTTATATCAATTTTTAGATTTCCCTCCATCAAAATTTTTAATATAAATATTAATAAATATGAAAATATTTATTTTTTATTTTTTATTTAATATGTATTTTCAATTTTTTTTAAAAATTACAATTATAAATATAAAAATATTTTATTTTATTTCAAGAAAATTATTAAAAAAATATTTATCTTTTTTTTTTTATTTTATTTTTTCATTATAAAATAAAATATTTATTTAATTATTATTTATTTATATAATAAAAAATTACAGTTATAAATATAAATAAATATGAAAATATTTTATTTTATTTCAAGAAAATTACTAATAAAATATTTTATTTCAAGAAAATTACTAAAAAAATATTTATCTTTTCTTTTTTTTATTTTATTTTTTCATTATAAAATAAAATATTTATTTAATTATTATTTATTTATATAATAAAAAATTACAGTTATAAATATAAATAAATATGAAAATATTTTATTTTATTTCAAGAAAATTACTAATAAAATATTTTATTTCAAGAAAATTACTAAAAAAATATTTATCTTTTCTTTTTTTTATTTTATTTTTTTATTATAAAAAAAAATATTTATTTAATTATTATTTATTTATTTATTTATTTATTTATTTATATAATAAAAAATTACAGTTATAAATATAAATAAAAATGAAAATATTTTATTTTATTTTTTTTGTATTTTATTTTTTTAATCTTTTTTATTTTTTTTATTTTTTTTTTATTTTTAATTTTTTTTATTTTTTTATTTTTTTTATTTTTTTATTTTTTTATATTTTTATTTTTTATTATCAAATATATATTAAATTATGAAATTATTATAAAATAAAATATTTATTTAATTATTATTTAATTATTTATTTATATAAAAAATTTTATATATAATACGCCATCTCAAAAAGCATGTGGCTTATATCTATTCACGTGCGGTTCCGAAACGCGCTCTCCCCAAAAATAAGCTTCAAATGAGGGTGGTGCGTTTCGGAATGTGGCTTATATTATTTTTTATAAATTTTTATTTATGAATATAATATTAAAAACATTAAAATAAAATGGCACATATAATTTCTTTGAAAAAATAATTATTAAAAATATTTAAAATGTTTTTTTTTTTTTTTTTAATTTTTTTTTATTTTTTTTATTTTTTTATTTTTTATTATCAAATATATATTAAATTATGAAATTATTATATAATAAAATATTTATTTAAATATTATTTAATTATTTATTTATAAAAAAAATTTATATATAATACGCCATCTCAAAAAACATGTGGCTTATATATATTCACGTGCGGTTCCAAAACGCGCTCTCCCCGCTTCAAATATGTTGTTATTTTAATGAATGTGAGGCATTTCGACATAATTTATGTATAATCATCATAAAATTTTGTACAATGTGTATAATATATGTAATACGCCACTATTTTCAACGTATATTTTTATTTATTGTATTTTAACATTAAAAAATAAAATAAAAACTAAAAAAAGAATAAATAAAAGAATAAATAAGTTTTCTGTTAAGAATTTTATTTTGTTTTTATTTTATTTTTATTTTATTTTATTATTATATTTTATTTCATTATTATATTTTATTATTAAATATTTTAATAATAAAGTCTTTCCATTTTATTTTATTTAAATTAAATAAATAAAATTTTATATTTTATTATTAAATTATTTAAATAATAGAATAAAACTTATTATAATATTAAATATTTATTATTAATAAAATTAAAATATTGATATTGATATTAATAAAATATTTTGATATTGAAATTAATAAAATATTTTGATATTGATATTAATAAAATATATTGATGTTGATATTAATATAATTTAAACTATATATATTCTTGTTAATTATTATTTATAAATTTAGAGTGTGTTTAATTCTAATAAACATTTATACCATAAATCAATGATATCATTTTTATTACATTTTTTATCAATTAATTCGGATTCCTTTTTTTTGTATTTTTTAATTAAATCATTAATTTCATCAGTTTTTGTTACTATTCTTCTTTTTTTTTTTCCACCCCTTCAATTTTCCTTTTGTAATTATTGTAAGATAAAGATTCTTCTCTTTTTAAATGATAAATCAATTCATAGAAAGAAGGTTTTTTGCAAAACAATTTTTTTAAGTAATTGTTAAAAGATTCTGAAGCATTATTTGTTATGTGGTTTATATCGTTATAATAATTCCAATATTGAATATCATATTTATATAAATAAGTCTTATTAAAATATTCCAAAAAATTTAAAAAATTGAAATAATTATATATTTGACATATAATTTTAATATAATTATAAATATCAAATATATATTCAGGATTTATAAATGGAAAATTTGTAATAGCATTATAAAACAAATAAATTTTATTATTATTTTCAACTTCATTATAACATAATTTATTTTTTTGAACTTCTAACGATCTTTTATAATGCCATACACAATATTTAATAGTAATATTAGGAAATATTTTAATGGCAGCATTGGATATACCTTTTTCAAAATCACAATGCAAAATTTTTGGTGTAACTATAATATTATTATTATATTTGCTTGCATTCTTTTTTAATTCTTCAAATAACAATTCATAGGTTGCTTGTTCTTTATTATTTAATATAGATAATGATGTAGTGTAAAAACTATTTATTTCTGAAGCATATACTCTTGTTATAAACACTTGATAACTAAATATTGGTGCAATATAAAATGTACCATCAGCAAACATATTTTCGTTGTATTTAATGAACAATTCTGTTTGGAATGGTGATTGAAAAATTATAATATTAGAATTTTTGAATATCATAAAATTTTCATCTCTTTCGTTTATATAATATTCAGATTCATCTGGAATTTCATTAAATTTTGATATATCAGGAGGTAGTTGTTTTTTTATATATCTTGATATTTGGGATTTAATTGAACTATATTCAGGGCATATCAATCCAATTTCTTCAGATATTTCATTATATATATGTTTTGGATTTAAATCAAATGGGATTGAGGTTTTTCTAATTTCATTTTTCATTTTATGCTTTACTATTGATACAGATGCATCATATTCTTTTCCTGGATGAGTATGTTTGTTTTCATATTTTATTACTTTATTATTATCATTTAGAATAATATAAGATTTACATTTTTTAACTGTTTTATATTCAGTACATTTGAATACTTTTGTATTATTCGTTATATACCATAAATTAAATTTATATTTTCTGTTTACAATGATTTGGTTTTTTTCTTTATTAGTTTCACTTATTTCTAATTTATCGTCCATTTGTTATAAATATTTTAAATTAAAAGTTTTTTTTTTTATTTTTTAATTTTTTTTTGTTTTAATCTATTTTTTTAATCTTATATTTTACTTTATTCTTTTTTTTTTATTTATTATTTTACTTTATTATTTATTTTTTTTATTTTTTATTTTTTTCTTATTTTATTTTTTTCTTATTTTTTATTTTTTATTTTACTTTATTATTTATTTTTTTTTATTTTTATTTATTTATTTATTTTTTATTTTTTATTTCACTTTATTATTTATTTTTTTATGTGTGTCATTTCGAAAATTTTTATTACATAAATTTGTATTTTGTTGTAGTGCATTTCGGAAAACATGGCGTATTATAATGTAATAAATAAATAAATGAATAAATAAATTATAAATGAATAAATAAATTTTTAAATAATAATAAAAATAATTAAGACAAACGTTTATTATGACTAAAAAAATTTTTTTTAGAAAATTAAATAAAAATATATATATATATATATAATTACTACATATATAAAATAATTATTATATTTTTTTTATTTTATTTTAAATATTATTAATTATTATTTATACATTAATACCTTTTTTATATTATCAACAGAAAATACAGATTGAATAAAATAAAATTAAATAAAATGAAATAAAATAAAATAAAATAAAATAAAATAAAATAAAATAAATAGTAGAAATATAAATATGAAGTACAGATTGAATAAAATAAAATAAAATAAAATAAAATAAAATAAAATAAAATAAAATAAAATAAAATAAAATAAAATAAAATAAAATAAAATAAAATAAAATAAAATAAAATAAAATAAATAGTTGAAATATGAATATAAAGTACAGATTGAATAAAATAAAATAAAATAAAATAAAATAAAATAAAATAAAATAAAATAAATAGTTGAAATATGAATATAAAGTACAGATTGAATAAAATAAAATAAAATAAAATAAAATAAAATAAAATAAAATAAAATAAAATAAATAGTAGAAATATAAATATGAAGTACAGATTGAATAAAATAAAATAAAATAAAATAAAATAAAAAAAAAGTAGAATATTAAATAAGAAAGTACGGATTGAATAAAATAAAATAAAATAAAAAAAAAATAAAATAAAATAAAATAAAATAAAAAGTAGAGTATTAAATAAGAAAGTACAGATCGAATAAAATAAAATAAAATAAAATAAAATAAATAGTAGAAATATAAATATGAAGTACAGATTGAATAAAATAAAATAAAATAAATAGTAGAATATAAATATAAGTATAGATTGAATAAAATAAAATAAAATAAATAGTAGAAACATAAATATAAGTACGGATTGAATAAAATAAAATAAAATAAAATAAAATAAAATAAAATAAAATAAAATAAAATAAAATAAAATAAAATAAAATAAAATAAAATAAAATAAAATAAAATAAAATAAAATAAAATAAAATAAAATAAAATAAATAGTAGAATATAAATATAAAGTACAGATTGAATAAAATAAAATAAAATAAAATAAAATAAAATAAAATAAATAGTAGAATATAAATATAAAGTACAGATTGAATAAAATAAAATAAAATAAAATAAAAAAAAATATAATAATTATTTTATATATATAAGAATCTTATATATTTTAATTTTTTTTCATTTATTTTTCTAAAAAAAAAATTTAGTTATAATAACGTTTGTCTTTTAATTATTATATTTTATTATAGTAAATAAAAAAATTTAAATGAAAAGTAAATAATTTTAATTATTTATAATTCATATTTTCATAAACGATATATATATATATTAATTTAAATGATATAAGAATTAAAAATTAAAACAATAAGAGTTGAATAATTGATCCTATTAAAATAATTAATTATTTACATAGTAATATTTATAATGTTTGATCAATATGAATCAATTATTATTAAAATATAATAATAACAATTATAATTTTAATAAAATAATAAAAATCTTTTATTGAATTTAATATTTTTAATAACATTATTAATTTTGAAAAGTATATTGATATTAATAAAATTTATAATAATATAATATTGATATTGATATTAATAAAATTTATAATTATATAATATTGATATTGATATTAATAAAATTTATAATTATATAATATTGATATTAATATTAATAAAATTTTAACTAGTATCAAATAAATCGGTTTTAGTTATAAATTACTTAATAAAAATAACTAAAAGATAATTTCTATTAAGATTATTAAATAAACACAATAGGTAAATAAATAATTTTTCTAGCATTTTTTTAAATTATGATTATTTAATTATTATTTAAACGATTATAAATATAAATTAAAATAAATAAATTTTTATTTTTCTAGCAATTTTTTAAATTAAGATTATTTATTTTAAATTAATATTTATATCGTTTAAATCAATTAAACATTCTTTCCATAATTTAATTAATTCATTTCTGTTGCATTCATTATAAAATAAATTTATTTCCTTACTTTTGTAATTTTCAATTAAAATTTTAATTTCATTAGTTGCACTAAATATTTTTTGCTTTTTTTTCTAATTTCCTTTAGTTCTCCTTTGATAATCATTATAAGATAAGTTTTCTTCTTCTTTTAATATATATATTAATTTATAAAATAAAGGTTTATTTGGAAATATATTATTTAAGTAGCTATTATAAGATTCTGATGCATTGTTTGTTAAACGCTCTATATTTTCATAATAATTCCAATTATTAACATTATACTTAAGTAAATAATTTTTATTAAAATATTCTTAAAATTGTAGAAAATTATTATACTTTTTTTTTGACAAATTCTTTTTATTATAATATAAAAATCAAATATATAGTTAGGGTTTATAAACGGTAAGTTCGAAATAGCTTTATAATAAATATATACATCATTATTATTCTTCACTTCATGATAACATAATATATTTTTTTGTTTTTCTAATGATCTTTTATAATGCCAAACACAATATTTAATATTTATATTGGGAAAAACTTTTTTTGCGGCATTAGATATACCTTGCTCAAAATCACAATGAAAATTAATTGTAGTAATTAATGTATTACTCCTAAATTTATTTGGATTTTTTTTATTTCTTTAAATAATGCTTCATATGTAGATTGTTTTTTATTTTTTAATATAGAAATGGAAGTAGTGTAAAACATATTAAATTCCCCAACATAAGTTCTTGTTATAAATAACTGATAACTAAATTTCGGTGCTGCATAAAATGTACCGTCCGCAAATATATTTTTATGATAATTCGAAAATAAATATGCTTGGAATGGTGATTGAAAGATTATTAGATCAGTATTTTTAAATATCATAAAATTTTCATTTCTTTTCGTTTTATAATATTCTGATTCAATGGGAATATCATCAAAACTTTTTATGTTTGGAGGAAATTGTTTATTTATATTTCTTATTATTTGGGATCTAATTGTACTATATTCGGGACATATAAGTCTCATTTCTTGAGAAACGGCATTAAATATATGTTTAGGTTTTATATCCATAGGAATTGAATTTTCCTTAATTTCTTCCTTAATTTTATGCTTTGCTACCGATATAGACACATCAATTTCTTTTTCGAGATGGTTATGTAAACTTTCATATTTTAAAACCTCCTTTTTATCATTTAAAATAATTAAAGATTTACATTTATTTAAAGTCTTATATTCAGTGCATCTATAAATTTTTGATTTATCTTTCCTTTGAAATGAAAAATTAAATTTGTGTTTTTTATTAATAATAATTTGTTCATTTCCTCGATTTGTTTCACTTATTTCAATTTCTATATTGTCTTCCATTAATAATTAAAATTTTTCAATAAAATATTTTAATAAATATACTTTTAAATGCTTTGAAACTTTTTTTTTTTTTTTTTTTAATATTTAAAATAATAAACCTTTTTTTAATTAATTATATAATTATTTAAATAATTATTTAATTATTAATTATTTATTATTTCTTTATTTACTATTTTATTTATTTTTATTTTTATTTTTTATTTTATTTTATTTTTTTTATTTTTTAATGCTTAAAAAATAAATTTTTATTTATTTTTATTTTATTTTTTAATGTTTAAAAAAGAAGTTTTCTTATTTCTTATTTTTTTTTTTTTTTTTTTTTTTTTTTAAGCATTAAAAAATAAAATGTTAATTTATTTTTATTTTATTTTTCAATGTTTAAAAAAAAAGTTTTCTTATTTCTTATTTTTATTTTATTTTTTAATGCTTAAAAAATAAAATGTTTATTTATTTTTATTTTATTTTTCAATGTTTAAAAAAAAAGTTTTCTTATTTCTTATTTTTATTTTATTTTTCAATGTTTGAAAAAAAAGTTTTCTTATTTCTTATTTTTATTTTATTTTTCAATGTTTAAAAAAAAGTTTTCTTATTTCTTATTTTTATTTTATTTTTCAATGTTTAAAAAAAAAGTTTTCTTATTTCTTATTTTTATTTTATTTTTCAATGTTTAAAAAAAAAGTTTTCTTATTTCTTATTTTTATTTTATTTTTCAATGTTTAAAAAAAAAGTTTTCTTATTTCTTATTTCTTATTTTATTTTTTAAGCATTAAAAAATAAAATGTTTATTTATTTTTTATTTTATTTTTCAATGTTAAATAGAAATACCTAACCTAATTATTATTTATTGAAGTGTTGTATTTCGCCAAAAGTTGAATTTCGTCCAGTTGAATTTCGCCAAATTCTTGGTGGCTTATAAATTTTCGTCATAAAATATCACCACATTTATTATTCACGCCATATTGTGAATATATGGCTTTTTAAAAAATGTAGAAAAAAGCCACAAATTTATGATACAATTAGATATACGCCCCACGTAAGATTACGTGTTTGAAAATTTTTGAGAATTGTAATTTTATTTATTTAATTAATTAATTATTATTCATTAAATTTTTAATAAAATTAAGTGGCTTAAAATTAAAATTATTTAAGCCATACAACAAAATACAAATTTATGTAATAAAAATTTTCGAAATGCACACTCCCTATTTTAATTTTTTTTTAAAAATTACAGTTATAAATATAAACAAATATGAAAATATTTTATTTTATTTCAAGAAAATTACTAAAAAAATATTTATCTTTTCTTTTTTTATTTTATTTTTTAATTATAAAATAAAATATTTATTTAATTATTATTTATTTATATAATAAAAAATTACAGTTATAAATATAAATAAATATGAAAATATTTTATTTTATTTTTTTTATTTTTTTTATTTTTTTTATTTTTTTTATTTTTTTATTTTTTTTATTTTTTTATTTTTTTTATTTTTTTATTTTTTTATTTTTTTTATTTTTTTATTTTTTTTATTTTTTTATTTTTTTATTTTTTTTATTTTTTTATTTTTTTTATTTTTTTTATTTTTTTTATTTTTTTATTTTTTTTATTTTTTTTATTTTTTTATCAAATATATATATTAAATTATGAAATTATTATAAAATAAAATATTTATTTAATTAATATTTAATTATTTATTTATATAAAATAATTTATATATAATACGCCATCTCAAAAAATATGTGGCTTATTTCTATTCACGTGCGGTTCCGAAACGCTCTCCCTATTGTAACATATTGTAATATAAATAATATATAAGTTACAAGTGTTGTGACTACCTTAATATTCCCATATCTTGAGGGAGCATAGGGCGGTACACACCTGAAATAAAAAAAAAAAAAAAAAGATATAAGTCACAATGTTCTAATATAAAAGCATTTTAACTATTTACATATGTTGATAATAATAATAAAAATAAATAAAAATTCTAATAAAAAACAGAATAAAATAATATTAAAAAAAAAAAAGGTTTTAATTATAGAAATAGTTTTGGAGAATAATGAAAGTTCTGTAAAGAATTTTAATTTTAATTATTTTTTTAACACTACCATGGATTAAATTTTTTTTTTTTAACACTACCATAGATTAAATTTTTTTTAATTTAATTAATTATTAATCCAAATATATACATTTTTATTTAGATAACATATTCAAATATTACATAAAATATATTACTAATATATTATTATATATTATTATATATTAGAAATATGAATGTCAATTTTTTCAGAATAGATTTAATTAAAAATTTTTTTTTTATGTTTTATTTATGATATTCATTATTTTTTTTTTTTGTAAAGATACTATAAATCTATTCATAATTTAATTAATTGCATAATAAATATTATAAAGTTTAATAGAAAAAAATAATTATATTGCTCTCAAATTTATTTTATAAATAAATATTATTTATTATATTTATTATATTTTAAAAAAAAAAGATATTTAATTATTTAATTAGGTAAACTTTTACCAAAATTAAATAAAATTATTGCATTGAGTAAAAGGAATGTTCATTTGTATTTACAGGTGCAAAAGAACTTTGCTTTCAATGGAAAGAAGAAAAGAAGAATTTCTTATATATTCTTTTTTATTTTTTTTTTTTTTTTTTTTTCCATTTTAATTCGAATTTAATTTAAATTTTTTATTAATTTTTTTTTTAATATATGAATATTAATTAAGGTTAAGGCAATACTAATTTAAATTAAATTAAAATTTAATACATTTTCTTTTTATAATTGAAAAAAAAAAATTTTTTTTCTTTCTTTAATATATTAATAATTAAATTACTATTAAATTAATTGAAATAACATATAATAAAATATTAGTTAATTGATGTATTATTTTAACAATATATATTAGAAATATATTTTTTTTTATATAAAATATATAGAATAATGATTGCAATCACTTAAAATTGAAAAGGTTCATTTTTATTTATTTATTTTAAATATATATATAATAGCTATAGAGGGCTATTATATTAATATATATTGTTTAAATTTTTTTCTAAACTACACATATATTAGAATATATTAATATAAATTGAAAAGGTTTCTATTTATATAAATTATAAAACTAACCTAAAATTCTATTAATATAAATAATAATAATTATAATAATAATAATAAAATAAATACTATATTAATTCATATTTACATATAAATATAATCTTTTTTTTTTTTTTTTTTTTTTTTATTTCATTTTTTTTATTTTTTATTTTAGTTTTTCTATTCTAATTTTTTATATTTATTTTTATTTACCGATAAAATTAATTATTTAATAGCAATTTTAAAATGAAATTGAATATAAAATTATTACTGAGTATATTAGTGTTTATTTCTGTTGTATATTCGGAAAGTTCTCCTTTCGAATATGAAATTTATAACAATGAAGATGAAAATTTTAAAGGAGATTGTTTAGATATTAAAAATTTTTCAAAGGATAATATACCTTGTGTTGAAAATGACAAAGGAGAAGTTATCAAAATGTAATTATTTAATATTTATTATTAAATAAAGTAATAAATTTATAATAAAGAGAAAAATTAAAATTAAAAGTTTTCTTTCTTTATTTCTTTATAAACAGAGAAATTGGTCCTGAATCATTCAATGAGAAATTGTTAAATTATAAAACAATTACGGATGTGTATGTATATTAAAAAAAAAAAAAAAAATTTTTTTATTTTAATAAATTTATATTTTTATTATTTCTATTATAATTTCTTATTATTCAATAATTAATGCTTTTATTTGTTATCATAATTTTTTTGTATAGTACTTATACTATTGATATTCTATTGAATTTAGAAACGGGTAAAGAAAAAATATATAATGAATTTCCTGAATCACTTTTCAAATTTTCAAACTTAAAATATTTGTAAATATTATATTATATTTTATGAAATTTTTTAAAATGAAATAAATAATTAATTATTATTATTATTTTTTATATTATTTTTTTTCTTTTTCTTCAATTTAGAACTCTTGATTATCAAGTGTATTTCGAACTTCATACACATTCTAATTACCGTGAACTTCCAATTGATGAAAAATATATTTCAAGTCTTCCTAAAACTTTGGAAAAATTGTAAATTAAAATTTTATTATTTATGTATATTAGTTACTATTTATATAATATTTAAAGTTTTCATTTTTATATTTACTTTTTAATTTTTTTTTTTTTTTCTTTTATATTACAAACTCTTAAAGATCTTTATATCATATTGATTTGAAACAACATAATTTTGATGAAATTGCTTCTTTAAGTAACCTTAAAGCTTTGTAAATATTAATTACTTAAATTTTAAGTTATATAAATATATATTATAAAATATATATATTAAACATTTTTGTTATCTGTTTACTTTATTTAAAAAAAATTAAAAAAATTAACAAAAAATATTTTAAAATAATATATTAATAATATTTTCACTTTAATATATATTAAAAATATAAAAACTATAGAGATTTATTTTATTGTAATATTGAAAATGTGAAATTTAATTCATTGGAAAACAATACTATCTCAGAATTGTAATTATACTTTTTATTATTATTATTATTAATATTTAAATAATTATTATTTTTAATTATTCTTAATTTCACTATTGGTAAAATTTATATTAAATTAAAACTCAATATTATCATATTTATAAGACTTATTCATTTTATGAAAGGTATATACTATGGCAATCATTTATTAGAAAAAAATTTTTTTAAATCTTTCAAGTCTTTAAAAAAATTGTAAATACATGTATATTTATAATTATATAAATATATAAATATATAAATAAAAATTTAATATAATATATATAATATAAATTTATCATTAATTTACTAAATATGTTTTTTAACAATTATAGATCTATTTATGGTGTAGAGATCTCACAAGATAACGTTAATGAAATTGGTACTTTAACAAATATGGAAGAGCTGTAATTTTTTTTTTATATATTAAAATACTATTTATATTGATAAATATTATATAAATTATTATCAAATTGGTCTTATATATAAATTATTAACAATTATATATATATGTATATATAATATTACGTTTTTATACTATTATTTATATATGTAAAATTGATGTTTAATTTTATATTATTATTATCCTTATTTCGTATTATTAATTTTTTTTTTAATTAGTAATATTGAACTTAATTCTAATTTAAAGCTTGATCCTTTACAAAACTTAAGTAAACTTTCTGTTGCGTAAGTATTTATGTATTAAATTTTTATTATTATTAATTACTTTTTAATTAATATTTATTCTAGAATATTAATTTTATTTTTAAAAATATAAATTAAACAAAATTAAAATTTCTTGTATTTTTTTTTTAAAAAAAAAAAAAAAAAAATTTTTTTTCTTTAATAATTCTTAATATAATTATTGATATTAGTAATATAGGATACTATGAAAGAGAGGATAGTGATAATGAAAATGAAGATGAAAATAAATTTGTATTAAACCTAAAACTCCCAAAAAATACAAGAGAATTGTAATTTTTTTTTTTTTTTTTTTTTTTTTTTTTTTTTTAAGAAAAATTTTTTTTAACTTTATCATAATTAATAAATAAAAATTATTTAAATAATATTAAATATTTAATAGTTATTTAAAATTAATAGAATAAATATTCTTTGCATATATATATATATATATTTTTTTTTTAAATAATATATTAGGTATATTAAAAATGTAAAATTATTACAATCTAACTTAGAGTTTATCTCTACTTTAAAGAATCTTGAAAAATTGTAATATTTTTATAAAATACTATTAAATAAGATGAATTATAATGACTATAATATATATATAAATATTAAATACTAATAAATATAAGTTACTAATAAATATAAAATTAATATTTATTTTAATGTAGAATAATCAATGTAGAGTCATCTTTAAAATATGATTCTTTAAAAAATCTTAGCAAACTTACAGATTTGTATATATTATATAATATCTATTATATAGATATAATCAAAATATAAATATTTAATGATTTATTAATATTATTATTTATTATATTTGTTATTTTATTATTAATTTTTTTTTACTATTATTATCTTTTTTATAGGAAAATTATTAATTATTATAAACCATTGAATTTGAAGATTCCAAAATCTATTAAAAATTTGTAATTAATAATAAAACAAATTATTATTAATTTTAAAAAAAATTAATTTATATATAAAAACTAATAAATATATATTGATTTATTATTTTGTAATAGATACTTAATTAGTGTAAAATTATCACAAGAAAATATTGATGAAATAAGCTCAGCTAATATTGAAAAATTGTAAATCATATATTTTATATTATTTAATAATAATAATAATAATAATAATAATAATAATAATAATAATAATAATAATAATAATAATAATAATAATAATAATAATAATAATAATAATAATAATAATAATAATAATAATAATAATAATAATAATAATAATAATAATAATAATAATAATAATAATAATAATAATAATATATAATTATTACCATTATTTAATATTATTAATTTAATGGTATTATTATGATTTATGGATTAGAAATATATTAATTTATATATATATATATTATCACCATCATTATTTAATTTATAATTTTATCGTAGAGTATTAGAGAATTGCTTTTATCCCGATGATGTTAAATTTGAATCATTTAAAAACTTAAATATTAAAAAACTGTATTTATTTTAAATTTTTATTCATTAACAATTATTATTAAGATAAATTATTAAGCATATATAAAATTGAAATTAATTAACATATATCTATATTAATCCATCTTCTATCTATCTATCTATCTATCTATTTATTTATTTATAAATTTATATATATATATATCTATATATATATATATATATTTAATTAAATCCATAAATATTATTTAAATATAATATAAACTTTTATTTCGAAATAGTGCAGCTGATTCTACATACAATGAAGAAAATGATGATAAAAATGATGGAAAGCTTAAAGAAATTCCTGAATCATTCTTTTCATTTAAAGATTTGGAAGAAATGTTTGTATAATATGTTTATATTTATATTATATTCACTGTACGAAATTAATCATAACAATTTTATTGAATTTAATATATTTTTATTTTTTATTCTTTTTAAATAGGTATATTATAAGTCATGGTATAACTTCTATTTCTAATAAAATTGGAAATTTAAAAAATCTTAAAGTTCTGTAAGTTTAATTTTAT
>JACVTC010000196.1:25000-52500 GCA_016946835.1 Neocallimastix lanati (nom. inval.) | reverse complement strand
CTTTGTTATTAGTAAAGTAATTTATTATTCTCCTTTACTTGGTTCAAACAAATCTAGAACGGCTAGAATTCAAACATTAATTAATACTGATCTATTTTGGTGCATCGGTTCCTTCTCTAAAAATGGTAAAACAAATTCAGAAAAACAATGACTATATTAGACATAATTCTACTATGAGTACTTATTATGCTTTATCTCGAGATCTAAGCACCCCTCCAATCGCTGGTGTCTGCGCAGCCTAACAGATTGAATCATTTGCAAATTTGCAAAATGGAGTAAATCAAACTGTATTTATAAGGGATCTTATTAAATCTATTCCCAAAATGCATCATTATTCCTGGACTAAAGAATCAAGAACACTGTATAAAAAAATCAAAAAATATAAATGTGAAAAATATGACGATATTTTAGAACGTTACTGGAAATCAGTTTCCAAATTTCAAGGCATTAAAGGTCAAAACTACGATAGTAACAAGTTCTCAAATAAAAAAGCTATAATTATGCTTAGCTTAAAATATCCCAAATCGCTGTGGTTATAAATACAATACAATACTACTATTGCTATTAGAATGGGTAGAGTTTCAGAAGATTGTCCCAAGTCTTGTCCCTGTTGTGGTAAAGGTAATCAATCTTTTGAACATTGGATTTTTAAATGCGATGCTCTTGCATCTTTTTGATGGAATTCTTTAAATTTCATCGATGATCTCTATGTTTTATTCCTTAGGAAGATTAGAGCGTTTAATCCTCTTTCTTCCTATGACTCTATTTCTAATTTTGAAGATTATATCAATCATTATATATATTTGTTCCTTCTTGGTGGGACTTTAGTTTTAAATGAGCTACATTTCGATAGCGGGGAACAGAAACAATTAAATGAACTACTTTTCAAAGGTTCATCTGAGTCACCTGTTCCAAAAATTGTGGGCTTGGCGGAATTCTTAACAAGGGCAATACCTACCATAAGTAGTTCGTTTGAGTTATTAATTGAGAGGAATTCCAAATTACCAAACTTAACCAAGAGCGTCGACGTCATACTGATAAGGCATAACGATAATACAGGATATTCATTTATTTCTACGAAGGGTGAATCTCACCCTGGTAGTTCAATAAATGATGAATCCGGGGAGAGTTTAGTGGACACCACACTATCTATTTTAAAGATGTTACTTCTAGGTTTTATTTCTTTTTTATTTGTTAGGAAGGGAAAAATTCCCGCATAGTACAACTTGCCGAAATACATAGTATTTTTGAGCTTTTTTATTTTTTTATTTTTTTAACTTTTATTTTTATTTTTAATTTCAAATGTACTTTTCCCCTACATGTATTTTTTTATAATAAAATTAATAAAGTTATGGAAGTGTATTCTCTTACCTGTCTAAAAAAAAAAAAAAAAAATTGTCGATCTTTCTTAAGCATAAAAAAAAAAAAAAAAAAAAAAAAAAAAAAAAAAAAAAAAGTAAAATCAATATTTAAATAATCATCTCTAAAAAAAAATACAAACGAAATCCAAAATTTTTATTAGGATTCTACAATTATTATAGAAAATTTATAAAAAAAAAAATTAATGATATCATAGAATCCTTATGAATATTCCTTGGGAATGTATTTTAATGTTTTAATAGAGTAACAAAGAAGAAAATGTATTTATGATGCTAATCTTATTTATGATACTAATATTAGTATCTTAGTAAAGAAATCACTGTTGAAAATGATATTCGTGATTACTATTACATATTGTATTATACTTTACTGATAAGAGAGTACTTAACCTTAGAGATATTTCATAAACATAATAAGTATTCATTTTCGGATTATAATAGAAATTTATATTTAATCATGATATATATATACATTAATTAATTCAATTATAATAAATATTTATAGACATATATAATATATATTATAAAAAAAGAAATAACTAAATATAAAATATACAATAACATATAAATAATAATATAATAATTACACAAAAAAAATATTCATTTTATTATAATTTTATTAATAAAACTAAATATATATTTAAATATTATATTAAATTTTATAATATATTATTTATTATCAATATTATATTTTTTTAAGAATTTTTTTTTTTCTTTTTTTATTAAATAACTTTTAACTAACAAAATCTTTTTTTTTTTTTTTTATGTTTTTATATGTTAATTATATATTTATTATTTATAGTATATAAGTATATATATATATATATTTATATTCTTTTTTATTTATTTAATATCTTTTTTTTAATGAAAATATAATATATTTATTATTTTAATATGGTACTATTTATTATTATTATTATTATTATTATTATTATTATTATTATTATTATTATTATTATTATTATTATTATTATTATTATTATTATTATTATTATTATTATTAAAATTATTATTATTATTATTATTATTATAAATATTATTATTATTATATTATTATTATTATTATTATTATTATTATTATTATTATTATTATTATTATTATTATTATTATTATTATTATTATTATTATTATTATTATTATTATTATTATTATTATTATTATTATTATTATTATTATTATTATTATTATTATTATTATTATTATTATTATTATTATTATTATTATTATTATTATTATTATTACTTATTTTTTTATTTATTTATTTATTATTACTTCAATTACTAACTTTTAAATAATTTATTATTTTTATTACAATAAATTAATTATTCATAAATAATTTATTATTTTTATTACAGTAAATTAATTTTTCATAAATAATTTATTATCATTTAATTTTTTAGTTATTTTTTTTTTCTTTATTAAAATTTTAATAAATATTATTAAATATTACTCTATTGCCCCATGAGCTATTAAATAATTTATTATTTCTATATGCTTATTTTCAGTAATTGCGTAATGTAAAATAGTATTACCCTCTTCATCCCGTCTATTAATATCAAGATAATTACTGAGTAATATATCTAATAGTCTTATTAATTTATTTCTTTCTACTTCCATGAAATCCATACAGTCGTGTATTAAAGTATGAATGATATTCATTTTTTCATGAACGGCTTGAATTTCTGCACCATTGTGAATTAAATATTTTATTAGATCTATACTTTGATTTTGTATGGCATAAATTAAAAGAGTGCAACCTTCTTTATTCTTTGAATTTATATTGTAATCATTGACTACCAATCCTTCAAAAATATCTAATCTATTATATTTTGAGGATAAATCAAAAAGTTTATTAATAACATTGGAATCATTATATAAAAACTGAAGATTAGCGTTATGATTAATTAAATAAACAATTATATCTATTTTCTCTTCTTTTATTGCATGCTTTAAAGGTAATTCTGTAAATTTTTTGGTATCATTAATATCTAAATGATTTTCTACAAGAAATTTTAATATTTCTAACTGATCTTGTTGTATTATACTTTTTATTATTTCATCATTAATTGAACCAATATCAGCTCCATTATTGATTAAATATTTCATCATATTCAAGTTATTGCATTTTATGGAATAGAGGAAAGGTGTATAACCATGATCATCCATGCTATTAATATTTAAATGATGTTCTATTAAGTAATTTAATAGTTCTACTTCATTAAATTCAATAAGAGGTTTTATTAAATCAATTTTTTGATTGATAATTTCAATTTTTTTACCATCATCTATTATATATTTTATTATATTCATATTTCTACTTCGGAAGGCAATATTTATAATTGTTTGATCATCGTATTTGTTATGGAGCTTATGATTATTTTTTATTAAAATTTTTAAAAAATCTATACCCCGGTGATGAATCGTTTTGTCCTCAATGATAATTTTATTTTCATTAGTTGCTTCTTTATGAAGGTCGACTCCACAATCCATTAAAAATTCAATAATTTGTGAATTAGATGGATATTGATTTTTAAAATCAGTATTGACTTCATGATCGGTAATACAGAAACAAGATGAATGATTCCATTCATAAGAATCTAGAGGGATTTGATGATCTATTAAAACTTTAAGAATATCAAGTTCTCCATTCATAATGTCCTTTAAAATTTGATTATGAAGATCTGAGGTGTTGTTGACATCTATACTCATTAAATATTTTATGATATTTAATTTTCTATATTTAATGGCATAATCTAGTACTGAAAGGCCAGATTTATCTTTTGAATTTAAATCGATATCATTTTCAATAAAGATCTTTAAAATTTCTGTATTTTCAGAAATAACAATTGTTTTTAAGAGATCATCATTCTTATACAGTTTTTCCAAGTAATGATCATTTACACCACAACTCATTAAATATTCAACAATATCTTCTTTTCCAGAGAGAAGGGCTTCCTTTAAAAGTATTTCTTTAAGATCATATTTACCTTTGTAGTTTAATAATTTTATATTGATTTTATCTCTTAAAAGAAGTTTTAAGATATCAAGTTTACCATGATGTATTAAATTTGATAAATCTTGAAAAGGTAATTTTGGAATTTTGGAATAATAATTGGTTAAATAGTTTATAATTTCATAGTTTTCAGCTCTAATCGCATAGATCAGTGGAGGGTTATTAAAACGATCACTAAAAGTAACATTTAAACCATTAGATACCAAAATTTTTAAAATATCAAGTCTTCCATGATCAATAATTATTTTAACTTGTTCGTAGTTGACTTTCCTCTTCTCATTTGATACTTTACGAAAAATATTTAAATCGTTCAAGTAATCAATTATTTCATCGTCATGATTATAATCGAGAAGTATTTCTAAGGCAGTATATTGATCATGAGTGAGAGAATATTTATAAAATGATTTATATTTCCATGATTTATTTTCTCTTTTTTCGATTATATTTTTTAATTGTTGATTTGACACAGATTTTTTATTTTTATAAAGGTGTAATAATTTTATAATAAGAGCAACATCAATAAAGAAGTATTTTATTACTAAGTTAAATAAGAAATTACAATTTCTTTTTATTAATTTTTTTAATATATTTTGGAATGCTTCATTATCATTATTAGTTAATAAATAATCTAAAAGATCTAAACATTGATTAGAATTATCATGTCCTTCCACTATTGAATCAAGAAAATTATTATCAATTAAATAATCTAATAAAGTATAATCATTATTTATGACGATATTTGCTTCTTCAAGAATTTTTCTTTGAACAGAAGAATGAATTAAAGGAGTTATTTTTCTTTTTAATTTTGATATATTATCCATTTTTTTCTTATTAAATTTCTTTTCTTATAATTTATTAATATAACTTTTTTTTTTTTTTTTCTATTTTATATGTATTATAATAATTTATTTTTTTTTTTTTTAATTAATATTAAATTTAAAAAATTTTTTTATTATAATTATATTATATACAAGTTTCTTTTTAATTTTTATTAATATTTATTTATTATTAATTTTTTTTAAAATATTTTTAAATATAAATTTTATTTAAAATAATACGAAAAGAAAAAAAATTTAAAGAGTTTTCAATAGTATTATATATCTTTTTTTTTTCTCTATAAATTATTATTATTATTATTATTATTATTATTATTATTATTATTATTATTATTATTATTATTATTATTATTATTATTATTATTATTATTATTATTATTATTATTATTATTATTATTAAAAAAGAATTTTCTATCTAATTTATTAATTATTGGAGAAATTAAAAAAAAAAAAAAATTTTTTTTTCAAATTCCACACTATAAATTTTTGTAGAACCACAGAAAACTTCATAATATTATAATAATTTATTTTTTTTTATTAATATTAAATTTAAAAAAATTTTTTATTATAATTATATTATATACAAGTTTCTTTTTAACTTTTATTAATATTTATTTAATTTTTTTAAAATAATTTTAAATATAAATTTTATTTAACATAATAAGAAAAGAAAAAAAATTTAAAGAGTTTTCAATAATATTATATCTTTTTTTTTTTCTATAAATTATTATTATTATTATTATTATTATTATTATTATTATTATTATTATTATTATTATTATTATTATTATTATTATTATTATTATTATTATTATTATTATTATTATTATTATTATTATTATTATTATTATTATTATTATTATTATTATTATTATTATTATTATTATTATTATTATTATTATTATTATTATTATTATTATTATTATTATTATTATTATTATTATTATTATTATTATTATTATTATTATTATTATTATTATTATTATTATTATTATTATTATTATTATTATTATTATTATTATTATTATTATTATTTTATTAAAAAAGAATTTTCTATCTAATTTATTAATTATTGGAGAAATTAAAAAAAAAAAAAAAAAAAAAAAAAAAAAAAAAAAATTTTCAAATTCCACACTATAAATTTTTGTAAAACCACAGAAAACTTTATAATATACTTATATTAGTACTATTAATTATTCCACATACTTATTATAAAACCACATCATAATTATTTATTATTTTATCTATTATTATTGTTTGTTATTGAATTTTAATAATAATATTATTATAGCTATTATTACTATTATTATTTATATTTTTATTTAAATATTACAATTATAATTATTACTAAATAAATTACTTTTTTGTATATAAATTTTTTTTTTAATAAAAAATTTTATCCATATATTACTTTTTATTACTTATTTAAATAAAAATTTACTATTTCTTATTCCTCATTTCTTATTAATTATTTAATAATTAATATTTTATTACTTTATATATATATATAGTTTTATTATTATTTATTCTTCAAATCATTATTATCATTGTTATTATTCATTATTATTATAAAAATTCTACATTAATTTAATAAATTAATTAAACACTACTACATAAATTTATAATAAAGGAAGATTTATTATTATTATAAAAAATATTAATAGATTTAATATATTAATAAAAAATTTTATATTAAAATAAAATAAAATTAAATAATAAAATAATAATAGATATTTTAACTTTTTTTTTTTTTTTTCAATAAATATTAAACTAATTGAATAATTGAATATTATATAAAATAAAAAATATATAAAATATGGATCTTGTTGGAGCACATAATACAATGTCATCTGCAAAAAGACCTCCACAGCAACGTTTTTCACCAATAGAGATGCCATATTTATTACAATTATTAAAAATATCATTAATGAACAAGTTAAACAAAATTGGTGAGAGGGGACAACCTTGACGAACTCCTTTCTTAATATTAAATGATTCCGATAATTGTCCATCAACTCTTACACAAGCCTTGGAAGATAAGTATAAATTTTCAATAAAATTATAGCACTTACCTCTAATACCTAAGTGATGAATCTTCATTAATACATTATATATGGGCACTGAGTCATACGCTTTTTTAAGGTCCAAAAAAGCAAGGTAAGTATCCTTATTTTCAAATTTCCTTCTCTAACATATAATTCTTAAAGTAGTGTAAAGACTTATACATTCCTCTCGATTACGAAATCCAAATTGTTCAGGTCTTATAAAACCTACATCAATTCCATATTTAGAGATTCTATTAGCTATGATTTTTGCAATAATTTTTAATTCATTATTGATAAGAGAGATGCCACGATAGTTGTTACAATCTGATAGATCGCCCTTTTTATGAATAAAAACTATTGATGCGTTATTCCATGATTTTGGGAAATCACCATTCCAAATACGATTGATTAAGGCTTTGAGACATTTAAAGCCAGATGAAATATTACTATTTTTATCACTTGATCCTTCTGAATCATCTACACAAGGAATCAAAGCTTTGAAGAATTCCATTGGAATACCATCAGGACCACAAGCTTTAAAGTTAGGAGTGGAGGAGATAGCTTTGCAAATTTCTTCATCGCTAATGCCTTGGTTAATATCCCATTCTTGTTGCCTTGGTCTTCCCAAATTCTTTAGTGCATCAGAATCTTTCCAGTAATCTTTAGAAAGACTATGACCTGAAGAATCTGACCCTAAGAATTTATAATGAGAATGCCAAACTTTTAACTTTTCATCTGTAGAAGAAACAAGTTCATTATTATAATTTTTAATAGGATGAAAGACCGTGAAAGATTGATTATTTATTTTTGCATTCTTTTTAACCCATTTCCATGCTTTCCTACTATCCTTTTTAAAAGCTAACGAACATCCAATTTTAATCCAATATAAATATTCTTTTTTCCTAAATTCATTACATTTTTTATTAATTGATTCACAAAGTCTGTTATATGAGTCAACTATTTTAGCAAATTCATTGGAATCATTTGCAGAAACATAACGCTTAATTTGTTTGTATTTAATATGCTTTACCTTTTGAAGACAATAAATTTTTCGTGACATTCTAAACATCGCTTTCCTGAGTTCTGTTGAAGATGTAATCGATAAATCCTTAGCTATGGAATTGGTAGTATTAATGAACTTTTCAATAACACAATCTATTGAAAGTTCTTCATTTTCTATTTCTTCACTAAGAATTTTCAAATTTATTGTGATAACATATTTCTTTCTTTTGTTCAAGACATTTATACCTATCCCATCTTACAAATTTTTTTGGTAACAAAAATGATTCATCTGTGGCAATTTTCTTACAATAAACCATGAGAGGTTTATGATCAGATACAGAAGGATAATCAACAAAATAAGCACTTGTTTTTTTAACCAGCATACTTGAATTGACTAACGCATGATCAATATCTGATGAAAAACTACCTCTTATCCATGAAATAGGTGAACCATTAATCGGAAGAATAAACCAGTTATCAAGGTTACTATTGGATAATTTACCTTGTAAATCTGAGGTACTCATGTTAAAGTCTCCAAGAAGAATAGATGGATTATTAGTGTGATTCTGAAGCCATGTGAAAACTTCTGAAAATGCATATCGGACTTATAATGAGTGTTTCTTAGTGGGAATATAGACATTACCAACAGAACACTTAGAGTGATTCCAGAGACTATAAGTTGTTAAAGAAACAAGATAAGTATAGGAATTATCTTCAAGTACTGCTTGACATGAGACATGATAACCAAGATATAAACCTCTGCAACCTGGAGTAGTAGGATCCATTCTTTTCAAGAAATATTTATAGTTAGGAAGTGTTACGTTACATGGATTTCTAGCCTCATTAGAATCATTACCTGTTTCCTGAAAACATATAAAAAATGGTTTAAATATTGTGTTGAAGTACTCAATACTATCTCTTTTCACAAAATTCCATCCATTGGTATTCCAACTAAGACAAAAAGAAAACTTTCCTATGTTAGAATGTGAAAATGAATTTTGAGAATTATGATTAGGAATATTGGGAGCAATTAGTTCATGATTGCCATTATTAGCATTTACTAAATTGTTGAACTGAGGTTTACTGTGTTAATATCATTGGATGTGTTAATAGAGATTAAATTTTGTTTTAAATGCCGAAAAGAAACCTTATGATTCCATTTGGAACATCTACTATATGAAATTTTAACTCCTGATAGTGCCTTTTTAAATACTTTTTTAAATTTTTTGAGGTTGAAATTTGGAGTGTATACTTTTATCCTGAAGAAGCTATCATTGAAATTGGTAATTCTTTTTACTGACAAAATATTAACATTGAATTTTTTGCATTTAGAATGAATAAATTCCTTCATTTTAGCATTAGTCCATGAGTGTATACCACGGATAAAAATCAACCCTGTGTTGTCAATAGATGTTCCATAGCATCGAGAACCCCGGTGAAAAATCTTTTCCATAATGAACTAAAAAAAAACTACAATTTAAAAAAATGAAGCAATGAAAATTAAAATACTAAAAACTAAGAAATATAGATAAAAAAAAAAATATATATATATATATATATAAATAAATATAATTAAAAAGAAAAATATAAATAAAAAAAAATAAAATAATAAAATAATAATAAAAATGTGTAGATCCTATCTTCGTGGAGTATTTGATTAAGTTTAAATAAAGTGAACAACTTAAGAATTTTGTAGTAATGAATAATATCTTTTTTCCTGTTATTTTAGTAATGAATAAACACTTTTTTTTTCTCTCTGTTTTGTATTTTCTGTTAACTTTGGAGTTTCTGAAATTCTAATCGATTTGTAAAGCTTTGATTGATAAAATAATTTTCTCTAATGTAATAATAAATAAACTGAAATGAAAATGTAAATAATGTTAGTAGTGAAAGACTATAAAAAGATTCCTATCAGTTAAATAATGTCTTAAACACAAGCTTTGGAGTGAATCAATCTCCTACATTTCCATTTTACAATAGCTAATTTTTAAGTGTAATATAAAAATAAAAAAATAAAATTAGTAAAAAATTAAAAAATTAAAAAAATAAAAATTTATTGCTGTTGTCTTCTCTTTCGTGTATATTGTTTGCTAAAACTTGTTTGTTATTCTTTCTTTTTGTGTTGACTAGTTTTTAATTAATGATTTTCAATTATAAATTCCTGTTTTATGTAAAAATTTCTGTAAAATAATCATATATAATATAAAATTTAAATGTTAATGAAATAATAGTTGTGAAAAACTATAAAAAGATTCCCATCCGTTAAATAATGTCTCAAATACAAGCTTTGGAGTGAATCAATCTCCTACATTTCCATTTTACAATAGCTACATGAGAGTATAAATAATACTATAGAAAAAAACATATACAAAATAATGCTAAAGTAAAAAATACAATAGATTCATTACAATGATAATATGTAGAAACTACATGATATTATTAATTATACAACTCCAATGTTACTACATATCCAGTTTAAGACATTATAGAACGTCAGGTTCACTTTCTACAGTCTTCCAGTATTCCAGATTTCTCTCTTCGTACTAGAAGCCACTTTAGAAAGGATAACCATTGATTATCATCAGAATCACAGAAAGCTGTAATTAGTACACCTGATATAGGTTATTCCTTTTCCATCAACCCTCCATGGACCTGGAAAAACAGTCCACTTCATTGGGGTTTGAATTTAGATGGCTAGAGAAAAAATCTTTTGCCATAGGATTAAGTTCAACATCAATGTTTTTAGATTTCCTCGACTTGTTCTTTTGATTCAGTTTATTACACAAGGACCAGGTAATTTTAGCTGTTTCAGGAATTTCATCTCTTAAGAAATTTAAAACATAGAAAAAGATGAGATCATTTTTGTATTTATTAACCCTAATAATGAAGTATGAGCCATACCTTGGAGAAAAAAGTTTTTTAACATATGGAATAATTTCATTGTAGTAAGGGATCTTACTAATAACTTGTGCCTATATTAGCTTTAAATCTTACATGAAATTTAAATACATGAAATTTTTTTTTTTATATTAATATTAAAAAACTACGTTATGAGATTCGAGGACGAAATGGCCTCTAACTCTTCCCAAGAGGATAAATAAAAAAGAAATAAAACCTAGAAGTAACATCTTTAAAATAGATAGTGTGGCGCTCTTTATTATCATTTTTACGCCCTTTGACAAATTTCTCGAATTGAAAAAATTCACTTTCAAATTAACCACACTTTTCTTCTTAAAAAAAAAATTCTTTAATTCCAACCACACTTTTCTTCTTAAAAAAAATTCTTTAATTCCAAACTTTTTTTTTTTTTTTTTTTTTTTTTTTTTTTTTTTTTTTTTTTTTTTTTTTTTTTTAACGGCAGCAAACTTGTTTCATCTTTATTAATTAAATATTTGATAAAATACATGTAATAAAATAATAAAAAAAAAAAAGATAAAAAAATAAACAAAAAATAAAACACAAAATAAAAATAAAATAATGGTATAATATATTCTAGTTTCATTTAATTAATATTTGTAAGACTTAACAAGGGCATTATTATACTGAATTTTTTTTTTTTTTTTTTTTTTTTTTTTTTTTTTTTTTTTTTTTAGACAGGGAAGAGAATACACTTCCAAAACTTTATTAAATTTTATTTTAAAAAATACATGTAGGTGAAAAGTACATTTGAAATTAAAAATAAAAAATTAAAAAATAAAAAAATAAACAAGCTCGAAAATACTATGTATTTCGGCAAGTTGTACTATGCGGGAATTTTTCCCTTCCTATCAAATAAAAAAGAAATAAAACCTAGAAGTAACATCTTTAAAATAGATAGTGTGGTGTCCACTAAACTCTCCCCGGACTCATCATTTATTGAACTACTAGGGAGAGATTCATCCTTCGTAGCAATAGATGACGATCCTGTATTATCATTATGCCTTATCAGTACGACGTCGACGCTCTTGGATAAGTTTGATATTTTACAATACCTATCAAATAATAGCTCAAACGAACTACTAATGATAGGTATTGCACTTGTTAAGAATTCCGCCAAGCCCACAATTTTTGGAACAGGTGACTCAGATGAACCTTTGAAAAGTAGTTCATTCAATTGTCTCTGTTCCCCACTATCGAAATGTAGCTCATTTAAAACTAAAGTCCCACCAAGAAGGAACAAGTATATATAATGATTGATATAATCTTCAAAATTAGAAATAGAGTCATAGGAAGAAAGAGGATTAAACACTCTAATCTTCCTAAGGAATAAAACATAGAGATCATCGAT
This sequence comes from Neocallimastix lanati (nom. inval.), assembly GCA_016946835.1. Lineage (NCBI taxonomy): Eukaryota > Fungi > Neocallimastigomycota > Neocallimastigomycetes > Neocallimastigales > Neocallimastigaceae > Neocallimastix > Neocallimastix lanati (nom. inval.). The sequence continues at coordinate 39,957 of JACVTC010000196.1, read as the reverse complement.
GAAATTTAAAGAATTCCATCTAAAAGATGCAAGAGCATCGCATTTAAAAATCCAATGTTCAAAAGATTGTTTATCTTCGCCACAACAGGGGCAATACTTGGGACAATCTTCTGAAACTCTACCCATTCTAATAGCAATAGTAGTATTGTATTTATAACCACAGCGTAAACGAATAATCCACGAAAACCCTAAGTTGAATTGGGGATATTTTAAACTAAGCATAATTATAGCTTTATTGTTTGAAAACTTATTACGATCGTAATTTTGACCTTTAATACCTTGAAATTTGGCAACTGATTTCCAGTAACGTTCTAAAATATCGTCATATTTTTCACATTTATATTTTTTGATTTATTATTATACTGAAGTATAATAATTAACTTTGACTTCGCAATGTTAATCATAATTTTAAGATTTTTTTTTTTTTTTTTTTTTTTTTTAACGGCAGCAAACTTGTTTCATCTTTATTAATTAAATTTTGAAAAAAAAAAATACATGTAATAAAAAGAAAAAAAAAAGATAAAAAAATAAACAAAAAATAAAACACAAAATAAAAATAAAATAATGGTATAATATATTCTAGTTTCATTTAATTAATATTTGTAAGACTTCACAAGGGCATTATTATACTGAAGTATAATAATTAACTTTGACTTCGCAATGTTAATCATAATTTTAAGATACAAAATTATGATCTTCATTGGTTGCGCTAGCCCTGCTGGCCTGTCTTACTGTTTCTTCAGCATTGACGCTCTTGGTAGTAGTAGTACGATTCGATTTGAACCTATTGAACAAAGACCATTGCTGGCCAATAGCAATAGGTATAATCGATTGGAGAAGTGCCGCAGTAACCACTAAGAACGGAGTATCAGAATAAGCTCCTGATTTCATCTGGCACTTAAATAGATCCTTCCATTCCCTTGTACTGTTATTAATACTTCGACCTCCAAGATGGAAATTAAACACTTTTTCACACACACTAGAATCAATATACACATTATTTTCAATACTATTACTAACATTACTAAAAATACTATTACTAATATTATTATTACTATTATAACTATTACTATTATAACTATTACTATTATTACTATTACTATTATCATTATTACTATTAACAATATCATTTGTTAGGTTGCCACGGTAAAAAGCATTATATAAAAATAAAATTTTATCATTAACTTTACTACGAGTATGATTGAAAAAGGGACAATCAATTAACCAATGACTTATCCATTGTTTATTACTTTTACAACAGGGACAAAAATTAGGACACATTTGGTCCGCTATTTTTGCAGCTTTAGCAATTCTAGCATCTAATCTATATCCGCTTCGTGCTCTCAATAGCCAATAGAAACCATATGAAAGATCAGGATAGTCATAACAAAGTTTTATAAATTTTGATGTTTCTTCGAATTTGTTTTTGTCATAAAACATCAATTGCTACATTATCTTTATTAATTTTTTTTTTTTTTTTTTTTTTTTTTTTTTTTTTTTAACGGCAGCAAACTTGTTTCATCTTTATTAATTAAATATTTGATAAAATACATGTAATAAAATAATAAAAAAAAAAAAAATAAAATACATGTAATAAAATAATAAAAAAAAAAAAAAAGATAAAAAAATAAACAATCTTTATTAATCATATTTACAAAATAGCTTATTGTATAACGTAATTGACAAATTTCTCGAATTGAAAAAATTCACTTTCAAATTAACCACACTTTTCTTCTTAAAAAAAATTCTTTAATTCCAACCACACTTTTCTTCTAAAAAAAAATTCTTTAATTCCAAACATTTCTCCAAAATAACAAAATAATTTTTTTTTTGTTAAAATTTTTGTTAAATATTTTTAATCTGTTTGTTTAACAAATTTAATACTACTTTATTATTTATTTTATTCTTTTCTTTTTTTTTATATATATATTGATTAATTATTTATGGTTATTTTCTATTTTTATTTGAATTTAAACAAAAAAAAAAAAAGTTTAAATCTTTTTTTTTTTCCTAAATTCATTTTATTTTATTATTTCTTTTTTTTTTTATTTCTATTATTTTAGAATAAAAAAAAATATAAAATTCTCAATTTTTTGGTTTAATATTTTTAATTTATTTTATTAGTTTTTATTTTATTTATATTATAAAAATAACTTTTTTATATTTATTCTTTAATTATAATAAAGATTTTTATTTTATTTAAAATTTTAATTTTTTTAAATTAATACTTCTATAATATTAATAAATATTTTATTTTATTTTTGATTTCAAATTCTTTCCTTAACTAATTTAAAGGAAAAGAGCAATGAAAGCAGCGAAAATAGCCATTAAAGAAATGGCAGCATTAGCAGTAGCATCACTAGTAGCCTTACCAGTTGGGGCAGCAGTAGCAGTAACAGTTCTAGTAATAGTGGCCTTTGAAGCACCAGCTAAACCAGTAGCAGCAGCACCTGGAGCACCAGTAGCAGCAGCACCAGCAAGACCAGTAGCGGCAACACCTGGTTTAGCAGCAGTAGCACCAGCAGCTCCAGCACCTGGAGCGGCAGCGCCGGTAGCACCGGTAGCACCAGAAGCAGCAGCGGCTGGAACATCAGCACCACTACCACCAGTAATGGTGAATTGAGAAGAGTATCCACCACTAACATCACCAATACGGATGAAGTATTGGTTACTGCTCTTTGGGTACTTAGTAAGATCAACAGTAGACTATATATATTTAATTTTTTTATATTTTGAAAAAAAAAAAAACAGTTACTATTAAGTATCACTACCTTTTATTTAAAATTTATTATACTATTTCAAATTTTTCTTATAATATAAATAAAAATATATTCTAATTTTTCTAAACTTTCAACATTTTACTTACAAGATCAACCTTGGCAGATCCAGCAGCTACATCTGGAACAGCGACCTTGGCAACATAGGATTCACCCTTGAAAGTTTTTGGATCACTACCATTAAGGAAGAACTTTATTTATTTATAATAGTATATATTTCAAAATATAATATCCTATTAATTAACCCTTTTTCTTATATTTTCTTTCTTTTCTTTTTTTTTTTCTTTTTCTCAATTATATTATTCTTCTATTTATTATTTTTATTTTAAATATATTATAAATAATACTTACGACATATAAATCCTTAGCACCAGTATCAGTTGGACCAGCAGTCCATTCAACAGTTTCAGTCTTACCGAAACTCCACTTAGTACTGGCAACTGGCTTAGTGATCTTAATTTCAGCACTAACTAAGCTAATAGCGAGAGCAACAATAGCAAATAAAGTACACTTCATTTTTGATAATTATTTTATTTTTTATTTATTTTATTTTTTTTTTTGTCTTTATAATTTATTTTTTTTTTTTTTTACTTTAAATTTTATTTTTAATGGATATTTTTTCTATTTATATTAGTTCAATGATTATATAAATAAATTATGATAAAAAAAGAATATTTAAAAAAAAAAGCTTTATATTTATATAAAAACTAATCCTATTTTAACTATTAATAATAATAATATATCCAATAATATTTAAGAAAAATTGTATCCTAAATTACACAAATTAAATAAAATTGTAAAACATATATAATTTTAGTATACTATTAATATATGATATGAATAAAATTTTAAATTAATATTTATATAGTAAAAGTTTATATTATATTAAAATAAATACATTTATAATTGATAAATTATTAATATTGCCAACAATAAATTATCATTAATAATTGTAATTTATTGATTTAATTTGAAATAATTAAAATATATGAATATATTATTATTAACTAATTGTATTTAGAAAATTTTAAATTATAAATTTTTCTATCCATTTATTGGAAAAAAAAATTATTGAATTGTATTAATTTAAATTAAAAAAAAAAAATAAAATAAAAAATTAATAATAATAATGATAATGATAATAATAATAAATTTTTTTTTTCCAAATAATTACTATATAAAAATATATATTAAAAAAAAGGTTAAGAAAGCACAACAAAATATAATAAACAAAATTGATTGAAAAATGAACAGGATGCTTTAAATATATATATATGTATATATATATATTTTTTTTGACTCTCAAACTTTAATGCCAATCTCTATATTCATGTATTTATTTTCATTCAAGTCATCATTAATTATAATTAAAAAAAAAAAATAGAATAAATAGAATCTTTAAAACAAATAATAATAATAAAAATAATAAAATATAAATATAAAAATAAATATATTTTATTTATATTCTATTATATTTATATTTATAAATATAGATATAATAATATTTAAATAGAATAGAATATAAATAGAATAGAATAGAATAGCATATATAAATTTAGTCCAATAGAATTGAAATTAAATTAATGAACATTCAGATAAATAAATTAATGAAAAATAAAACAATACCATAATTATTATTATTTGATTATAAATTATATATTAATTAGTGTATTAAATTATAGTAATTCTATAATAATTTGAAGTAAATTGAATACAAAATTATAATTATTATTATTATTAATTATTATTATCTATATAAAAAATATTTAATTATTATTATTAAAATTTTTTAGAAAAATAATAACTTTATTAATATTAACTCTTATTTATGAAAGTTTTTATATGTCATTTATTTGTTTATTTGTTTATTTATTTTTTTTTTTATTAATTTATTTATTTATTTTATATATTTATTTTATGTATTTATTTATTTATTTATTTATTTATTAAAAAATTCCTAAAAAAATTTTTTTTTTATAATTTTCTATAATATTCATATTCTAAATAAAAAAAAAAAAAAAAGGAAATAACTAAATCAATTTTTGTTAACTTAACCTGGAGATTCATCATCATCATTTATAGTAGAGTCGAGTCCCATCCTTAAGACTTTGTTCTTAATGCATCTCAAGATAAATATTTATGAATATAAACAAATCAAATTAATTTTTTTTAGTTTCATTATAAAAAAAACCCTAAAAATTTTAAATTTAATCCTGATGTAAAAATTAATAAATACAATTTATATTGTTGAAATTTTAAATCCTATTAAAATAAAAATAGAATCCATCTAAGAAAATTATCTCATATAATAAAACATTTATCATAAATATTTATTATTTACAACAAATATTTATTATTCAATCTTTATTATTTAATTAATTATTTATTAATAAATACTCTTTTTTATTATTTAATTATTATTTATTAATAAATACTCTTTTTATTATTTAATTATTATTTATTAATAAATACTCTTCTTATTATCTATTATTTATTATTTATTTATTAATAAAACTCTTTATTATTTATTATTTATTAATCAATACTCTTTTTATTATTTAATTATTATTTAATTATTTATTTATTATTTTTTATTTATTAATAAATATAATATTAATTTCATACACTATTTACATATAATTTTTTTTACATTTTAATTCTACATTGATTTATAATATTAATTTACCCATTTTAATTATAATTATAATTATATTTATATTTATTTATTTATTTATTTATTTATTTATTTATTTATTTATTTATTTATTTACAAATTTATACTATATATTCTTCTTATTTAAAATGAAATATATATTCATAAATGAATTGAAACTTTTTACCATGAACTATTTTAGTAAAAAAAAGCAATATCCTAATATTATTAAATATAGTTAATAGAATAGTAAAGAGGATATATATTATCAATACTATCTAATTCTATTAATTATCCTATAATATTTTATTATAAAATATATTATCCAATATAATGCCAATATAATCATTAAGTTATGCTATCAACTCTTTAATATAATTTTATATATTAAGAATTCCAATGAGAAGAATACAATGAGGATGATTTAAAAAAAAAAAAATTTATTTTCTTTTTGAAAAGATTCAATCCTCTAAATTTTTATTTTTTTTTTAATTTACTATCTACTATTGATAATATATGATGATATTTAAATTTTATATATTTATTTAATATTTCTAATAAATAATGAATTTAAATTTTATATATTTATTTAATATTTCATGTAAATAGTAAAAAATTCTTTTTTTATTCATAATGTTAAGAATAATAATTATGAATAAAAAAAATATAAAATATAATCTATATAATTAATAACATTTTAAAAAAATATAAAATATAATATATATAATTAACATTTTAATGAATATTATCAATATATTATAGATTTATACTATTAATATATTATCTCTCAATGAATAAAATATTAACCAAAAAACATTCAAAAAACAATTATAAATAAAGTTTATTCAATATTATTTATAATTTATTTCTTAGATGTCCACAATTTTTTTTTTTTTTACAAAAATTTAAAAAAATTATTTGAATCGCCTTTTTTAGAAATATACTAAATATATTAAATATATATAAATACATATAAATACATAAATTGAGTTGCAAGCTTTAATTTAAATGTATTAGATAATCTAATGGCATTTAATATAATAATATATTATAATATATATAAATTTAATTTCTTTGTTTTAAAACCAATATAATCAACAATCAATTAAAATAAATCTACACTCAACATTCATCAATAATAAGAATTTAGTGGTTTAATTAAAAATACTTTAAAAAAACTAATAAACTTTTATATAAAAACGGTAATTATTTTATATACATAATTGAGTAAATTTAGAATTGATACTATAGATTAGAATGGAAATATCCTATATATTATTTATTATTGAATCTATTTATTATTTAAATATTTGTAATTTATTACTTATTAATAAATACTCTTTTTTTTTATTATTCAATTATTTATTAATAAATACTCTTTTTTTTTATTATTCAATTATTTATTAATAAATACTCTTTTTTTTTATTATTCAATTATTTATTAATAAATACTCTTTTTTTTTATTATTCAATTATTTATTAATAAATACTCTTTTTTTTTATTATTCAATTATTTATTAATAAATACTCTTTTTTTTTATTATTCAATTATTTATAAATCAATACTCTTTTTTTTATTATTTATTATTACAATTATTATTTAATCTATTAATCTTTTTATTTTATTATTTATTTTTATTTTATTATTTTTTAAAACTATGAATGAGAAAGAAGAGAAAAAAAAAAATATGAGGTAAAATAAATAATAAAAATAAATAATAAAAATAAATGAATGAATGAATGAATTAGGTAAAATAAATAATAAAAATAAATGAATGAATGAATGAATTATGTAAAATAAATAATAAAAATAAATGAATGAATTCAATTTGTTAATAGATGGTATTACAATGTATTACATTCTGTTTTGTACTGATACGACTTTCATCCTTTTATTATTTTATTATTTATTATTTATTGATTGTTTATCATCCTTTTATTATTTATTATTTATTATTTATTATTTATTATTTATTGATTGTTTAAAGTCTAGACAATTTTTTTTTTTTAATTTTTTTATTTTATTTTATTTTTTTTCATTGTTTCATTGTTGAATCAAATTTTTTTTGTAAATATTTATTTAATTATTAATGATTTATCCACTAACATTTATATAATTTTATTTATTTAATTATATTTATATCTATTAAATAAAATAGGATTATACTGAATATCGTTTCAAAAAAAAAAAATTAAATTAATAATTTAATATAAAATAAAAACGGATAAAAAAAAAAGATTAAACTAAAAATATTTATTTATATATATTTTTATTTTATTATTATTATCATTATTATTATTTATTTATTTATTTATTTATTTATTTATTTATTTATTTATTTATTTATTTATTTATTTATTTATTATTAAAATTTTTTTTTTTGCTTTTTATTATTAAAATATGATATTAAGAGAAATGATAAAAAATTCTTTTTTCTCTTTTCTCTTTATTATTTTTTTTATTTTCTTAAAAAATAAAAAGTAAAGCAAATAAAATATCATTTAAAAAAAAAAAAAAAAAACAATAAATGGATGATTCCACGTTTTTTTTTTTTTTTTATTATTTTAATACTTTTCAATAGTGTTATTTAAAAAAATTTTTTTTTTTTTTTGTTATTTTTAACAGATTTTAAAATTCTTTTAAAAAAATAAAATTTAAATAAATTTTAAATAAATTTTAAATAAATAAATAAATAAATTTTAAATAAATAAATAAATAAAAAAATAAAAAAAAGGAGGGAAAATTCTATTTTTTTTTTTTTTTTTTTATTTTATTTTATATTATTTAAATTTTTATTTTTATTTTATATTAAATTAATATTCCTTTTCATCATTCCTTTTTTAGTTCATCCAAAATAGTCATTAATTGTTTTTATTCTGACTTTTAAATTTTTAGTTGCTCTCTTTTCTTCTCAACTTTTATTACTAACATCTTTATTATGATTTTTATTATGATCCTTTTTCTTCTTATTATTATTATTAATATACGCTTACTACTCTCGTAATTCAACTAATATTATTATTATTAATCCGCCTCTTAACAACTCTTATAACACAATTATTTTTACTATGATTACCCCTTTACTACTCTTACTATTATTAAATTTTACAAGGATTAATATCTATATTATAATCTATTATACTAATAATATAGAGTTTTTAATTAATGTTTTATTTTTTTTTCTTTATACTGTTATTGATAATCTTTTATTATTATTTAAAATGATTATAGGCTAAGCACATAAAATTGACTTTTTAAAAAAAATAAAAAAATAAAAAAAAATTTAATAAAATAAATGAATAGAAATAATAAATTTTTTTATTTATTTATTTATTTATTTATTAACATATTAAACTTATTTATTAACTTATTCTTTTGGTTGGTTGGATTTCCTTTTTTTTATACAGTTCAATAGTAAAATGGAGATTTTTTTTTAAGATTATTATATTTAAAATAATTTTTTATTTTTTTTTTCTGTATTTAGAATTAATAAATTTAGTCATTGGATAATTACAATACATAAAAATGAATTAACATAATTGTAAATGTAAATGTAAATGTAATTTAATACAAAAAAAAAAATTATTTAAATAAATAAATAAATAGTAATGATTATTAACGATACGAATCAAGATTTAAAAAAAAATAAAAAAATAATTTATCATTATTATATTAATTATTATCATTATTAATTATTAATCTTATCATTATTTATTAATTATTTATTAATTATTATATTAATTTATTATGATTATTTATTTATTAATTATTATTATTTATTTATTAATTCATTAGGAATATTTCATAATTCATTATTTTTATTTATTATAATTATTATTATTTTTATTTATTAATTATTATTATTTATTTATTATTTTTTATTTTTATTTATTAATTATTATTTTTATTTATTAATTCATTATTTTTATTTATTAATTCATTATTATTTCATAATTAAACTAGGAGATTAAAGTAAAAAATTTAATAAAAAATGGTTCAATTAGGATGATTTCAAAGCCATTTTTAATTGTTTGGAAAATTGTTTAACAATATTAAAACTAATATTAATATTTATGGATGGATGGATTTAGGATGGTTTTATTATATAATTATTTATTAATAAATCTTTTTTTTTTTTATTATTTCTTGCATAAATTGTTTTTTGACCACCTCTTGTAATACTAAATAATAAATATTTATAACTCTGTCGTTGAAGGAATCCTAATTAAACAATGATTAATATTATTGAATTTTATAATTAATTTTATTCTTTCATCTCTCTCTCTCTCCTATAAGTTAATTATGAAATAATAATCAAAGTTGGTCCAAAATTTATTTATATTTAAATTATTAATAATCAATCCTCATATCTGTCATAGTTTTTTTTTTGTTGTTTTTTTTATTTTATTTTATATTTTAAAAAAAAATATTTAATAGATTGATTCCAGAGATGTTGTGTAACTGGGAAATATGTTTAAAAAAATTTTTTATTATAAAACGATGATAAAACTAATAAATAATAAATAAAGAATAACAAATAATAAATAAATAATAAATAAAGAATAAAAAAAGATTAATAAATAATTTATTAATAAATAATAAATAATAAAAAAGAGTATTTATTAATAAATAATAAATAATAAAAAAGAGTATTTATTAATAAATAATAAATAATAAAGAGTTTTATTAATAAATAATAAATAATAAAAAAGAGTATTTATTAATAAATAAATAATAGATAATAGATAATAAGAAGAGTATTTATTAATAAATAATAAATAATAAATAATAAAAAAAGAGTATTTATTAATAAATAATTAAATAATTGAATAATTAAATAATTATAAATTATATATATTTAATTAAAGTGGCTTTTCACATTCATAAAATACCACTAATAAATAAATAAATAGATAAATAAAATAAATTAATAAAAAAATGAAAAAAAAAATAAAAATAAAATAAAATTATTTAATAATAAAACATTAAAAAAAAAATAAAATAAAAGCAATCATAGAGACTGAAATAATATTCTTAGTAGTAATAAATAGATACTAATAAAAATATAAATAAATAATAATAAATAAATAATAATAAATAATTACTAATTAATTATAAAATTTGTAATTAAATATAACTGAAATGAAATGAAATGAAATAAAAATAAAAAGAATAAGAAAAAATAAAAAGAATATAGAATAATAGTATAGGTAACAACAATTAACAATTTGATAATAATGGAATAATTGATATTATAAATAATTAAATTATTATAATTATTAATATTACTTTGAAATAATTAAATTATTAATATTTGATAATTTAATTATTATTATAAGAAAATTAATTATTAATATTTGATATTAATTATTTCAAAGTAATATTTATAAGTAATTAATAAACTAACTATTAGTATATATCAGTTATATTATTCATCCATTCTTTTATAACTATTAACTATTAACTATTAAATATTAAATATTAAATAATTTCTTGTTAATTATATAATTATAATTAGTTAACCTAATAATTATAAAAATATTTATAAAAAATAAAAATAAAAAAAAAAATGAACATAATAAATAATAAGAAATAATAAATGATAAGGATAAAATTAATATTAAAACTTTTTCAAAATTTTTTATTTTCTCTATATAATATATAATAGATAGATATATTTATTTTTTTAAATTTATTATCTTTTCCTATAATCATAATAATTTTTATCAATTATTCCATAGTAGTTTTTATTTCAATTATTATTTATATATTTTTATTTCAATTATTATTTATATATATATTTTTTTTTCATTTATTATTTATATATATATTTTTTTTTCATTTATTATTTATAACGACAAATATTTAGTAGAATAATGATAATGATCAAGTGGAAATTATTATGGATCATCCATACAACAATGGGTTTAATTAATAATTAATAATTTTTTTATTTGTCAAATAAATATTTATTTTATAAAAAAAAAAAAAAGAGAGAGTAAAATAAAATAATATTTTTATATTTTAATTTTAATATATGTTTTTTTTTTATTTTAATAATTTTATTATTATTATTATTATTATTATTATAATTATTATTATAATTATTATAATTATTATTATTATTATTATTATTATTATTATTATTATTATTATTTTTATTTTTATTATTATTATTATTATTATTATTATTATTATTATTATTATTATTATTATTATTATTATTATTATTATTATTATTATTATTATTATTATTATTATTATTATTATTATTATTATTATTATTATTATTATTATTATTAAACCTATAAATGTTATAAGAAAAATAACACTATTCCATATTACTTCATTTTCTATATAAAAAGGTTAACATAAATGTTATTCAATTATTATTTATTATTTATTATTATTATTTATTATTACATTATTTATTATTTATTATTTATTATTTATTATTTATTATTTATTATTTATTATTTATTATTTATTATTTATTATTTATTATTTATTATTTATTATTTATTATTTATTATTTATTATTTATTATTTATTATTTATTATTAATTAATATAATTAATTAATATTATCAATTATTATTAATTATTATTAATTATTATTTATTATGTAATTTATATTATTTATGATTTATTATTTATTATTTATTATTTATTATTTATTATTTATTATTTATTATTTATTATTTATTATTTATTATTTATTATTTATTATTTATTATTTATTATTTATTATTTATTATTTATTATTTATTATTCAATTATTTATTATTTATTATTAATTAATATTAATATAATTAATTAATATTATCAATTATTATTAATTATTATTAATTATTATTATCAATTAGTATTTATTATTATTATTAATTATTATTTAATTATATAGTTTCTTTTAATATCTATAAAATAAAAAGATTAACCAAAAAAAAAAAAAAAAAAAAAAGTACAAAAAAAAAAAGTTTTTTTTTTTTTTAATTTTTTTTTTTTTTAAATTATCGAATAATCTTAAATTCTTTTTTTTTTGTAAATAAACTTCTTTTCCATTTTTTCTTTTTTATTTTCTTTGTACCACTCTAAAAATTAAATTTAATTATGAAAAAAAAATTTTTTTTTTTTTTAATTAAACACAAATTTGAATCTTTTCTTTCTTCCTTTTTATTTTTTTTTTTTTGTTTTTATAATAATGAAAAGTTAATATTGCAACAAATTAGTTATTCCATTATTTATTTATTATTTAATTATTCAATTATTTATTATTTAATTAATTATTATTTATTATTTATTTATTTTTTATTTATTTATTATTTATTTATTTATTTATTTATTTATTTTATCTATTGATATGGAAAGTATGAGTTCCATTATTATCATGTTTAAACTGCTCCTCTCATTTTATTTTGTGATATAATGAATATCACAACCGGAATTAATTTTAACTTTTTTTTTTTTAAAAAAAAAATTTTTTTACATAATTAAAACCACATTTATGGCTTTAATTTTGTACCACATCATTCATTCATTCCTATGTATACAATTCTTGTATATGAAATTTTTTATATTATCATTGGAAGTTAAATTGCATCAGAACTCTATTGAATTAAATTTGGAACTGTTGATGATAAAGGCTCATTGTGTCTACGCCTTTTTTTTTTTTTTTTTAGAACAGCGCCATTTGATATAGAACCTAGAATACTTTTAGTACTTTTAGTAGGAGGAAAATCTTCATATGAGTATCCATTATAAATAATAGGAGACTGTATTCTAATATACATCATCTATTGAATGTATTACTGGCACATTCAAGTAGTTTTGTTTTATTTCTAAACTGACATTCTTATTCAAAAATCCACTATCTATTTTTACCTTATTTTACTCTATTTAATCTGTCTATTCTTTTTTCTTATTTAATATTTAATTAACTATATTACTCTATTTGAATAGACCTTTTATTATTATTATTTATTATTTATTATTTATTATTTATTATTTATTATTTATTATTTATTATTTATTATTTATATTTATTATTTATTTATTTATTATTTATTATTTATTATTTATTATTTATTATTTATTATTTATTATTTATTATTTATTATTTATTATTTATATTTATTATTTATTATTTATATTTATTATTTTTTAATGTTTGGCTATTTTTTTTATTTTATTTTATTAATATTCTAATATTTATTTTATTATATATATTTTAATTTTATTTTTCTTTATATTCTATTGATTTATTTATTAAATATTATTGCATTAATATTCGATAATTTATTAAATATTATTGCATTAATATTCGATAATTTATTGTATTTTATTTTATTTACTATTGTATTATATTGTATTATATTAAGAATACTGTAATTTATTTTAATATAATATATTAATAATTTATTTTATATTGGATTTGTCTGTACTTTCTCTTTTTTTAATATTCTATTTATTCTATTTCATTTAATTTCATTTAATTTCATTTTATTTACATATTTTATAATAAGCCTATTTTTTTTATTAAGAAAAATAATTATTTTGTGTATATTAATTTTATTTATTTATTATTTATCAATAAATACTCTTTTTATTTATTATTTATTTATTATTTATTAATAAATACTCTTTTTTATTTATTATTTTTTAATAAATATTCTTTTTATTATTTATTATTCAATTATTTATAAATAAATACTCTTTTTTTTATTATTTATTATTTATTTTTTTTTAGACTAGGAATAAGATATATTTAATAATATTTATTAAAAAAAAAAAAAAAAAAATACATTAAAATAAAATACATGAATTTTTTAATATTAATATTTAAAAAAAAAATTACTTTTATGAGTTTCGAGGACAAAAAGACCTCCTACTCTTCCCATGTATCCATGATAAATTCCATGTGGATTAAAATTATTTTTCGAACCTCTATCAGAATTTCTTCTTTGCTTTGCCTTATCGATTCAACTTCGGCACTTCCGATATAACGGTAAAAGCTCTTAATGGCTTATCGATAATATTAATTGATTTCATCGCTCACCAAAGGAGTCGTTAACTTTCTTCCTTGAAAACCATTTTCCCAATAAAAACCTTCCCGTGACTTCTCTCCCAACGATTTTTTGGGATGGTTTGCGTAGGATTAAAAACTTGATGTTTTTTTTTTTTTTTTTTTTTTTTGTCCATGAATATAGGTGGAAATATTTGATATATATATATATATATATTCGTCCATGAATATAGGTGAAAGTATTTGATATACATATATGTATATATATATATATTTTTTTTTTCGTCCATGAATAAAGTGAAAGTATTTGATATACATATATGTATATATATATATATTTTTTTTTTCGTCAATGAATAAAGTGAAAGTATTTGATATATATATGTATATATATATATATATATATATATATATATATATTTTTTTTTAAAAAAAAAAAAAAAGCATCAAATTTATTCTTCCTTAGTGTAAATACTTAAAAGCCTTAGGAGGGATTAAATAGGAT
>JACVTC010000196.1:0-22500 GCA_016946835.1 Neocallimastix lanati (nom. inval.) | reverse complement strand
GGCGACAGGAGCCGGTAGGAAGATGGAATCCAGCCGAAGGGAAGGGGAGGGGGAAAGGGGGAAAGGGGGGGGGAAAAAAAAAATGCGGAAATGTGACTCTTGGGCCTTTTCCCACAGCACAGGCTACGTAAAAATGTGCGAATGTGCGAATGTGCGAATGTACGGTATAGCGACAGCAAAACCAATTGAGATTGTCTTTGAGATTGTCTTTGAGATTGTCTTTGGTGGTCGTCGTTCACCACAAACGCCACCCAAGGTTCCTTTTTGTTTCAACACTGGAGCCTACTGTTTTCACACATAACGGTCTATTTGATCCTTGGGAGAGCTGGGTAGACTCATACCTCATACCTCATACCTCATTACAGGGCTGGCAAATGCCTCCCTAAACCCATGGAACATCTCTCCCCCGACCCTCGACGGGAACCATCTAGCTATTATGGTATGGATATGGAACGGGGCTCCGTTAGCTAAGGATCTACGGATGTCGAAGCCCTCCGAAATGCTACGGTTTTCCATGAACTTCAGCAGCATGGAAGGCCATCGGCTTTTCGGGACATTCATCACCCGCTGCGCGGCGAGGCGTCCAGGTCCATATCCTTGGTTAAAATAAATAAAATAAAAAAAAAAAAAAAAAACCCTCAAGGCACTCCAAGGATCACCGGATAATGATAATAAGGCGTAATTTCAAAAAAAAAAAAAAAAAAAAACCCTCAAGGCACTCCAAGTATCGCCGGATAGTAATACGATCACCGGAATTGCAAAAAAAAAAAAAAAAAAAAAAAACCGTGGTCGGGCTCTCGTTCTCGAAACTCTTCCGCCAGTAGGCCTTCACGATCTATGTCCGTGAAGCCCAAGGGGGGGGGACCCTTGATTTTCTCTTCGCCTCGCTCGGTACCCCCAAGGCAATGACGGCGTCTATGAGCACCTTGCTAAAAAAACGTCGAAGTCCTCAATGCCTCAATGAAGTCTATTCAGTCAAAGTGGACAGACTTTTTCCTTCCACTTCTCATTGGCCTTTTTTTTTTTTTTTTCGTTGATGACGGCGGCCACACATTAATAAATTATATAATAATTAATTAATGTAATAAAATTACATAAATGTAAACTTTTCATAAAGGAAAATTTATTATTGAAATAATTTTGAATAATAAAGTTAATTTAAATAATTTATTCAAGTTAGTTAATTTAGTTTAGTTTAGTTTATTTAATTTAGTTATTCTATTTAACTTAGTTAATTTAATTTAGTTAGTTTAAAAATACTTTAAAAATTAATTTCAAAGTAGTTTTTAAATAGTTAAAATTAGTTTAAATAGTTTATTAAAAAATAGTTTTGAATTGTAAATATATAAATATTAGTATTAATAATATTTAAATCATAAATAAATAAATAAATGAGCTCTTATTGAATTTCTAGTTATTATTGTAAATAAATTGAAAGTTTATTGAATTAATTATTGACTTAATTTTAGCTAGTTGTTATTTAATATAATTATTAAGAAATATTTTGTTTATAAATAAATAGTAATATATGTAAATTAGATAGGAATAATATATTATAATGTAATTATGAAAAAAATATAAATACTTGTAAATTTTATTATTTAAATCGATGTATTAGTTATTGACGATTATAGAGTTAATAATAAAAGGAGATTTAAACATTAACAATTAATAAATATTAATTTTAAAAAAGGAAAAGAATTTTCTTTTGTGTTTTATTTTATATAAAAAAAAAAAAATTTTTTTTTTTTTGTGTATTTATTTAGTTATTTGTAATCTGTCTTATTACAAACCTTTTTACATCCCCTTTCCTAGAACGCGAGGAACGGATTACGGGTACAATGATGGTTTCAGGTTTCATTCTGTCTCAAGTTATCGTATATACAAAGATAATCTTTTTTTTTTTTTTTTTTTTTTTTTTATCCAACAAGCTTACGACAAAGGTCCCAAAAATGAAAGATTTATGCCTGGCCAGACCGTTTTGAACTCTGCTTCCTGTGAGCATACGCAGAAAGTCCGTAGGCCGGCAGGAAGGCATGCACGGCAGATCGGCAGATAGCAGTAAGCCACCATGTTGCCGGATACCAGCCCGTCCACCACCCAAGGATAGGATGGGCATGAAATAGAGGTCGTAACAGGCTTCGCCTTCGCATCCTCTTTTTTTTTTTTTTTACGGGAACGGACAGTTCCAGTATGACGGTTTTTTTTTCTCCCTCCTAGGTACTATAGTACATTTTGCAGAATTCCACAAAGGCCCTTTTCCTTGTGCTCAAAATTGCGTTTGCGTACCCCCCGAAAGGCACAGGTTTACACGGTGGAAGGTGCCATTCGGCAAAAGAAATGGCCTCAGTATCGCCTACCTGCAGGCAGAAACGATCATGTACGCCCTCGTGGGCGGTTTTTGCAATGAGGGGTGCCATCATGCCTTCCAGAAATGACCACCCCCGTTATGAGGGACCACGCTGTCGGTGGCTTTGGTAATGGCGATGGTGCTGTCACCGGTGCCGCAGACCCACATCCATCCAAAGAGGCGCTGTTCCGTACCATCCACAATCTCCTTGAGGGCGCGGAATTCACTCGAAGTAAGCGGCACAATCTTGAAAAAACGGACGGAAATGGAAGGTTAGGCCCGTATTATTCACTCACTAACGTGCTGATACTGTGTTAAGAACGCGGGTGAGTGTTTTGGGAAATCAGAATAATTTTTTTTTTGAACTTATGTCCATTTTATATCCTTTCTCTTCGTTAAAGCGCCACTAAAACAATCAGCAGGGCGGCCGATAAAAATTCGAGGCTGCAAAAGGTACAAAAATGTTCACATAGGATTGCAAAAAACAGTGAAAGAATTTGCGTTTTTTTTCGGAACAAATAAAAAGAATACATATACAAGCGGAATTTCCACATAAATAATTCCCCCTCGGAACAGCCAGTCCTTGGCATGGAAGATGGTTAAAACACCCACAGTGACAGGCACCAGCACCATCAGGACGATAATATACCTGTAAAGATGTGATTATCCCAATCACATTTTAAATTAAAAATTTTTCTTGTGCAATTCAAAAATGTAAATTATTCTTTGATTTATAAAATAATAAGCAAAGTAAATAAATCATATGAACTAAATTTTTGAATTATATTCTTTAAGCCACAAGATAAATTTTTAATGTAATAATTTTTATAAAATTTAATTCTGAGAAAATTATTGTTGTAAAATAATTTAAATGAATTAATTAAAGTTTAAAACAAAATAAATTAATAATTTATTTTGTGAAAATTAAGTTTCAAAATTTAATCATGACTCCTTTAACATTGTTTTTAAATCGAAAATAAATAAAGACTTTACTTATAATATTAAAATAATAAATAGATAATAAATGTACTTAATTTTAATTATTTAGTATTTAGTTTAATTAATAATTATATTTTTCTAAATTTAGTTATAGTTTATAAATTTATTATTTAATAAAATTCATTAGGATAGTTTTATATTAAAATATATGTAATTTAAATAAAATAATATATTATCAATGTATTTAGGAAAAGTATAAATAGAAGATACTTTTCACATTTTTTTCTCGATGTAATTGTTATTTTTAACAAATAAATATTAAATATCAATAAAATATATTTTAATAAAAAATTTTTTAATAAAATAAAATTTATTGTATTTTGTTATTGTAATCTATTTTTGTGTTTTCTTTTACAATAACAATTACCTTTTATTTTACAAAATACGTTACAATAACAGAATCCGCAAGCTGAAGATTTTTTTTTTTGGACTACCGCCGGTCAAGAGTTTTTATTCAGAGCTACCGTTTTGGAATCAATAATTGGACTGTAATCGAGGACCACAATTTAGGGCTTAAATGAACATTGTATCTAGTAATACAGACTAAAACAAGTGAAAAAACTCCTTCTAATAACCAGAAAAAATATAATTCTTCAAAATTAATAAGTCATTTATAAAAAATTAGTTTACTCGACCGTCACCATACATAATTGGATAGAGACCTGGTCGACTTTACTAATATAATTATAAAGTTATTAATTTTGAGAAAACAAAACAAAACAAAGCAAAAAATAAATAAATAAATAATTAAATAATAAATTTTCTTAAATTGGAAGACTTAGAAAGACTCTTTGAAACATTATCCTTGGAAGAGATAATGGAGAATCACGAAGAAAACAATGCATTTGGTGTAATTAATAAGCCGCCATCCTTTACTGGAAGAAAATGCGACCTTGAGGGATTCCTTACAAGGGCAGAACTAGCAATGGAATCCCGACCAAATCAATTTAATAACGATGCAGCAAGAGTAAGATTCCTAATGTCTTACATGCTTGGGAAACCTTTGGAATGGGTCTCTTGCTTGCGTAGGAATAATAGCCCATTACTTAACTCATACGATGACTTCGTGAAAGAGTTAAAATCAAACTTCGGTGATTATACCAGTGAATCCATTGTTGCCAATAGTAAGCTGTGCCGTATTTATCAAAAGAAGAATGGTCACGTATTTGAATATATTTCAGAGTTCCAAAGGATCGCTCAATACTCTGACTTTAATGAAAGTGCAAAAATATATATGTTCATTAGAGGATTAAAACAACCATTAAGAGAGAAACTTGCTTTAATCGATCCAAATCCTAGATCTCTTGATAGGTTAACTACTACAGTATTAAATATAGAAAGCTTGATTAGAAGAAACGAAAAGGTAGAATTTTTTAGTAATACTGCTACGCATAACGACCCAATGGACATCGACCTTTACCGTATAAAAAGAGGTCCCAACGAGAGAAAATATACTTACCGTCCAATAAAGTATAAAGAAGAAAAGAGAGATTATTCAGAAGAAAGAAAGAAGGGCGTTTGTTTCCTATGTAAGCAACCCGGACATCTTAAATTCAATTGTCCAAATAAGATAAAGCCAAAAAACTTAAGGTTAATTATGAAGGGAAAGGATACCGATGATAGTGTTATGGGTAACTTTTCAAATATGCGTAGAATAAGAAGACTTACTGGACAAGAAGAACTTTTAATGATGAGGGAAGTTACTTGTGAAGACAAAAATCACCAAAAAACAAATATTTTAGATTTTTTTATCAAGACTAATGAGATTGAAGAAAGCAAGGTTAAGGTCCTTATTGACTCTGGATCCGACTTAAATTTTATCCATCCGGAGGTCGTAAAGAAACTTGGTATTAAGACAGAAAGGATCAATAAATCTTTTAGCGTCTCAGGACTTGGATATGGAATCGCTAATGTCACTAAAGAAACTGAAAAATGTATTCTACGTTATAAGAATCACTTAGAAATTATTCAATTTTATGTTCTCCGAATCCCAGATGTAGATGTGATTCTAGGACTACCTTGGATTGATAAGCACAGTCCAAGTAATTACCATGATGCTAAGAAAATCGCTTTTAGTTCTGGTTTTTGTGCTCGCCATTGTAATAATGGAAAAAGAAGAAGAAGCAAAAGAAAAAGGACTACTAAGAGAAATAAGATGGCTATTCTTGAACAAGAACTTAAAGTAACTGATGAAGAAAAAAGGGAAGAACCATCCTGTTCAAGATCCACTATAAAATACTATTCTGACTCCGAATCCGAACCCGAACCATATTTCAAAGGACGAGTTGTTCGAACTATAAATGATGAATCCGATAGCGATTATGATTTAGATGATAATTTTATGTACGATAGTATTAGTGAAAGTGAATTAGAAAAAAGTTTAGAATGTGAAAATGATAGTGATAGTATAGTTAAAAATGACTCATGTAATAATATTAATTCATGTAATAATATTAATGTTTCATGTAAAAAATTTAAATCTTGTAACGAAAATGAAAATTTAAATAAAAATCAAAATTCGGTCACCGTACCAATCATCTATTTAGATTATAAAGAAGTGTTTAATGAAAAAAATTGTAGTGTGTTACCTCCACATAGAGTATATGATTGTGAGATAAATTTAAAAGATAATTCAATTTTATTTTATGGTCCTTTGTATCCTTTGACGGAATTAGAGCGTGAAGAATTAAAGAAACAATTAAAGGAATTATTAGATAAAGGATTCATTAGAAAATCCACTTCTCCTGCTGGTGCTCCAGTTCTATTTGTTAGGAAAAAAGATGGTACATTACGTTTAGTTATTGATTATAGAAAGTTAAATGAAATGACGATACGTAATTCATATCCTTTACCTTTAATTAGTGAACTACTTGATAGAGTTAAAGGTGCTAAAATATTTACGAAACTAGATTTAAAATCTGCATATAATCTAGTCCGTATTAAAGAAGGCGATGAATATAAAACTGCCTTTAGAACCAGATATGGGCATTTTGAATTCTTAGTTATGCCTTTCGGACTAAAGAATGCACCTGCTACTTTTCAGCACTTTATCAATGATGTTCTCAGTGATTATTTAGATGATTTTGTCATTTCTTATATTGATGATATTCTTATCTTTTCCAATAATATCGAAGAGCATCATATACATGTTAAAAAGGTATTAAAAAGATTACTTGAAAATAATTTAGTTGTGAAATTGGAAAAATGTGAATTTGATAAATCGGAAACCACTTTCCTTGGCTATGTAATTTCGAAAGATGAATTAAAAATGGATAATGAAAAAGTTAAAGCAATTTTAGAATGGCCTTCTCCAACAAACGTTAAGGAAGTTCAATCGTTCATCGGTCTTTGCAATTATTATCGTCTTTTCATAAAAGATTTTGCTAAAATCGCAAATCCTATTCACAAACTCACTAGAAAAAATGTTGAATTTGTTTGGGGTAAAGATCAACAAGACGCTTTCGATAAATTAAAGCATTTATTTACTTCTGCTCCTATCTTAAGAAATCCTGACAGCGATAAACCTTTTATAGTTGAAACTGATGCTAGTAACTTTGCTGTTGGTGCTGTATTATCTCAAGAATTTGAAGGTAAATTACATCCCGTTGCATTTCTCTCGAAAAGTTTAACTAAATGTCAGAGGAATTACCAAATTTATGATAAAGAATTGTTAGCAATCAAATTAGCACTTGAGGAATGGCGACATTACTTAGAAGGTGCTCGACATCAATTTATCGTTTATACTGATCATAAAAATCTTACTTTCCCTAGAAAACCAGAAATGCTCTCTCAACGACAAATTCGTTGGTACGAATTTTTATCTAGATTTGATTTTAAGCTTATTTATCGTGCTGGAAAGAAGTCTGGTAAACCTGATTTACTCTCAAGAAGAAGTAATCATTTATTCGCCA
The DNA here is from genome assembly GCA_016946835.1 of Neocallimastix lanati (nom. inval.). Lineage (NCBI taxonomy): Eukaryota > Fungi > Neocallimastigomycota > Neocallimastigomycetes > Neocallimastigales > Neocallimastigaceae > Neocallimastix > Neocallimastix lanati (nom. inval.). Next base: position 15,240 of record JACVTC010000196.1, on the reverse strand, counting down.
ATTTACGAACTGTGTCAAAATATTGTTTAACAATTAGTAAAAAATCTAGTGATTCTCTCATTAATTCCATATTGTCTTCATTAAATTCGGATGAATTATTTTGTAAAATTAAAACTTATTTAAGCAACAATTCCTCATCTTCGCCTCCTATAAATAATATAAATAAAGTAAAAATTGATGAGGAAGGATTTCTACTTTTTGATAATTTGATAATTTGATTTATGTTCCTGAATCATTAAGAATGTAACGAAATCTTCAGTTGTTAAGGTTTTAGAGAATTAAATAAAAATAAAGTAAACAAACACAAATTTTATTTATTTATTTATTTTATTTATTTATTTTTTTTTTTATTTGATTTTATTTTATCATTTTTAAAAATTGGTAGCAAAATTTACAACTATTTATACTTTTTTTCAAGGCATAAAAGTTGTTCTTGCCACTAAATTACATTTTATTATTATTTTTCTTTTTATATATAAAAACTATTAAATTTAAATTGATTTTTGTAATCAATTATATAAAATTTAATTATAACAATATAAATAAAATACATTTATAATATTAATAAAACATTTTTTTTTTTTTTTTTTTTTTTTTTTTTTTTTTTTTTTTTTTTCTTTTTATAATCTATCTAAAATATTACTAATAAGAATTTATTTAATTGGCTAAAATTTTTATTACAATCTGTTAAAATATTCAAATAAAAATAAAAATACTATTCTAATATAAAGGTTTTTAATAAAATAAAATATTTGTCAATATAAAATAAAACATTTCGATATAAAATTTTATAATAAAAGTTAAAATATAATATATAAATTTTTAATTATCAATATATAAAAATATTATTAATACAAATTTTCATTATTAATATAAAAAAAAATAAGATTTATTATTAATATTGCTAATATAAGTTTTAAATATATAAAAATATTACTATTAATATAAGATTTAATATAAAAATATAAAGTTTAATATAATTTTTGATTTAATTTTTGATCTTTGGATTTAAAAATTTATTAAAGTACAAAAATAATAATGTACACATAATGTATTAGAAATAAATCGTAGATTTAATTAAGAATGCATTATTTAGTACATTCTTATCAAGATGCCCCGACGAAGACTCAAGCTTCTCTGTAAGCGGAGTTAAACTTTACTAAATTTTTAAAATGAACATTCCTATCGAGTTGTTTCCCAGTTTTCTGATCGATTAAGGTTGCCGTGTTGAATTGAATTTTTAAAATTTTAAATGGTCCATTGTAATATGGTTCTAGCTTAGTGCGGCTAAAGTTTCTAACAAGAACAAGATCACCAGCCTTTAATTCTTTTCCTTTTTTCATACTTATTTGTTCTTCTCGTCTTGTTGCCCAATACTTGTTAGCATTCTTCACATTTTCGCATGCTTCTCTAGTCCATTGATAATGACGAACAAATTTTTCCATTAAAATTTCATCATATGATTTACCTGCATTTTCAATTGTTCTTATGGCTATATCATAAGGCTGTTGGTCTTCTCTTCCATATACTAATTCAAAACTAGAATGTCCAGTAGCTGTGTTTTTGGTAGTTCGAAGTGCCCATAAAGCAGAAGGTAAAACTTCATCCCAATCTTGATTTTTCCTTCCTAATAAACGAAGTAATTTTCCAATTTCTTTATTTCGATTTTCAGTAAGGCCATTTGATTCAGGGTGGTAAGTAGCTACAAATTTAACATATACATCATAAAGATCAAGAAAGATTTTAGTCATATCAGAAGTGAATTGGACTCCATTATCAGTAGTAATAACTTGAGGTACACCATGTCTTGCAAAAACGTTTATTAAAAATTTAATTATATCAGAGGAAGTTATGTTTTCAGTGGGTTCAGCTTCAACCCATTTGGTAAAGTAATCAACAGTTACTATAATATATTGATTATTATTTCTTGTTTTTGGTAACGGTCCTATAATATCTAATCCTAAATGCACAAAGGGACCCTCCACTTTAGTTGGATGGTTTTCGGTTGGTTCTGGATATGGTTGAGGACGATTTAACTGGCATTTTTCACAATTACTAACAATTCTTTTGATATCTTTAATCATATGATTCCAATAAAAGTTTTTCTTAAGTCTTTGATATGTTTTGTAATATCCTTCGTGGCCAATATTATGAGCTTCTAAAATTAATTTAAACCTTTCATTTTCGTCCGTTATTAATTTTCTATAATTTCCATTGTCGATAAAATAATCTTCACCATCAATAACAGTAAACTTTTCATTAATAAATTCCTTTATAACTTTAGATAATAATTCTTCATTATTTCCATTAGTAATTTTTGTTAATAATATCTTTCTCTCTTCCTTACTTTTCATTCTTGAAAGAGCATCAGCTAACACATTCTTTTTGCCTGATTCATATTTTATATTAATTCCGAGCATACTAGCGGTTAGACACCATCTTGTTTGCCTTGCATTCAAAGGTTCTTTATTCTTAAATAAACCAACTAATGGTTTATGATCTGTGTAAATAGTTGTAGGTAATGGATTTCCTTCAATATAAGATTTAAATTTAGTCATACAGTAAAACAAAGCGGTTCCTTCTAAATCGGTAATACCATAATTCTTTTCGGCTTTCTTTAAACTTCTACTTATAAAGTGTATTGGATGCTCCTTACCGGTTTCTTCTTCTTTTTGTAAAAGAACTCCACCAATTCCATTATACGAAGCATCAGTTCTAATGATAAAAGGTTTGTCAAATGACGGAAATTTTAGAATAGGTGCATTGATTAATTTTTCTTTTAGGAGTTCAAAGCTTTCTTGTTGTTCTTTATTCCATTCATATTTAGTATTCTTTTTTAATAATTTACATAAAGGTGAGGTAATTTGAGCATATTTAGGAATAAAGTCACGATAATATCCTATTGCTCCTAGAAATGATCTTAATTCATGAATTGATGAAGGGGCTTCCCACTTCTTAATAGCTGTTATTTTACTTTCCATGGGACTTAATCCTTTAGTAGTAAGTTTGTGACCTAATACATCAACTTCAGTTTGAAGAAAATGGCACTTTTCAATATTAATTTTTAACTTGTTTTCTTTAAATACTTCTAATACTTGTTTAATATGAATTAAATGTTCTTCGATACTTTTTGAATAGATCAAAACATCATCAATAAATACATAAACAAATTCACCAATAAAAGGGAATAAAATTTTATTCATTTCTCTTTGGAAGGTTGAGGGAGCTCCAGTAAGTCCAAAAGGCATAACCTTAAATTGATAATTTCCAAACTTAGTAGTGAAAGTGGTTACTTCAACGCTTTCTTCATCCATTAAGATTTGGTGAAAACCAGAAAATAAATCAAGAGTTGTAAATATTTTAGCTCCTCCGAGACTATCAAAAATTTCATCTATATATGGAACTGAATAAGAATCTTTTTCTGTAATATCATTGACTTTTCGGTAGTCAATGCACAAGCGCCACTTTCCATTGTGTTTTAGAATAAGTACTACTGGAGATGACCATTCTGAACAGGATGGTTCTATCAATCCTTTCTTAATAAGTTTTGTAAGTTCTTCTTTTAAGATATCTGATTTTAATTTAGTTAACCTATAACTTCTTAATTTTACTGGCTTTGAATTTGCTTTTAAACGGATCTTATGTGGTGAAAGTTTAGAAGGAGTTAGTTCTTCTGTTGAAGTGGCAACTATGTCAATCATTTCTTTGAGAATTTTAATAATTTGTTCTTTATAATCTTTATTTAAGGTGCTTAAAAATTCATCACTCTCAATAAATTCCATTGGAGTTAATTCCTTTATAATTTCCTTTTCATTATTCGTTTCTTTAACTTTTCTAATAGTGCAAATTATACTTTCTTCATCATAATATTGATTATTTATTTTAGCTATTTCTTCGTATTCACTTTCTGACAAAAGTTTACATAAACTGTTTAAGGTCGGATGAATAAATAAACAATGATCGATTTGAGTTTTAAAGTTTATTAACATATCATAAAAAGAGTCTTCTTTCTCAATAATTCTAAAGTCCGCATTAAATTCATAATTATTAATTTTTACTGGTAATCGAACAATAATTCCTTCTGAGTATTCTTCATCTTGTGTTGCTAGTTGGATTCTTCCACGACTTTTTCCAACTGTTTCATGTTCACCAGGTAATTTATCAAAATACTGCTTAGTAACGATGCTTAGGTTACTACAAGAATCAATTAAAAGTTTTCCTAGTACTCCGTCAACACTTGCATCAACCATTGCTAAGTCTTCTTCGGCTACTTCATTACTTTTACTTATGTAGCTATGGTCATAGTTATTTACTAATAAAGTTCGTGCTATTACATTGTCTACAGTTCCAATTATTTTAGACTTTTCTAACTTTAAACCTTGAGTTAATTGTGAACGAATTTTAGGACATGCATTCAAGAGTTGACCTATCGTAATACTGGATTTAAGATTATTTAAATCATCCATAATATTGTAAGGTTCCTTATTATTCATCATTTTGATATTCCTTTTTACTAATTGAGTATTTCCATTATTAGTTTCCTTAGTTTTTGTTGAAATTAATTTTTCCAAAGTATTAGTTTTATTTTGTTGATTATCTTTATTCATTTTTATATCTTCTATTTCATTATCGATTACAAGTATATCTTCAGATTCAACTTTTTCCTTTCCTTTTGATGAATAATTGTTGTTTTCTTCTTTACTTTCTCTTACTCTTGTCATATTTCTTAATTCCTTTTCTTTTTGTTTTTCTTTGTTAATATTTGGTTGAGTTAAAATTGAAGGAAGTATTTGATTTTTATAAACTTTATTTGGTTTATTATGCAGCTCATTTTCTTTCTTCTTTCTTAAAGCAGGAGTTGCGAAAGGACGTGGATTATCTTTTAAACTTTTATGTACTTTCTTGGAATTATTTTCTTCTTTTTCGCTGTTATTATCATTCATTTTTCTTTTTATAGCATTTATAATGATATCATCCTCACTTTCAGTTGTGTCACTAAAATCAGATTCTTCAGATTCTTCGTTAAAGGAATTATTATCAATTGGAGTATTCTTAGTAAAAGTATTATTTTGTAAATTATTTAATGAAGCTATTGTTTTGTCATTGGGAGTGCTTCTGCTCCCATTTAGAAGTTTAAAGACTTTTTGGAATATATTTCTTTTTTATTTTTTTCCATAATCTTATTTAATTGAGGACAATAGTATGAGTAATGACCTTCTTCCTTACAGAAGAAGCAAGTTTTAACAGATAAATTTCTCATTTTCTGGGTTGATTCTTCTATAATATCTTGAGGTTTCGGTTTATTATTTGTTTGATTTATTTGGAAAGTTTCGTTTCTTCTTTTAGGATAAAGTCTTGAAGTAGTACTGTTTTGATTATTTTGATTATGTTGGGAATTATTAACATTATAGGTATTAATATTATTGTTCCTTACAGAAAGTCTATCTACTTTCTCGGCAATTTTGAAAGCTTTATCCATACTTATATCATCTTTAAGGGATAATTTCTTCCAGGCTTCATAATTATTTTGAATAGAATCAATATAATCTAGTACACCAATGCGCTTTCTTCTCTTTTTATCAAGTTTAGTGTACAAAGTTCTATATCTTACATTAAAGTCTTTAATCTTTTCGTTTCTTTTAATTCGCATTGCACGAAGTTCTTTAAGAAGTAAATTTTGGTCTTCTTTAATACCGTAAAAATTTTCAAGACTTGAAATAATTTTTTCAAGGGAAGGAAATTTAATATCATCATCAACATTTTCTTCTTCATCATCTTCTTCTTCTTCATCTGATGAATCATCACTTTCATCATCACTATCTTCTCCCAAATCTTCAATAACGCGTTGTACTTCACCAGAGCTGGTAAGTAAACAAGCATTAAATATTGTTTCTGGATCTGTAATACCTTGTATCTTGATCCAAAGTTTTAATTCAGTAGCCCAGGACTTAATATCCAAATTGTCCTTGCTAAGTTTCACAATATCTCTTAATTCTTTTTTCAATTCTTTAAAGCTCAAAGTTGTTTCCTTGGACATTTTGTTTAAATATTTCTTGTTGTATATTAATGAGGTGATTAAATAAGAATAAATTTGGAAATACAACTTTAAAAATATAATTTAATAGGTAATTTAATATCGAATCAATTTTTAAAACAATATATTTTAGTAACTTTTGAAAATAATAATTTTATTTGCTTTCTTTAGTAGATATAAGCTCGAAATCCTTATCGACAACTTAGTAGAAATTATAAAGCACGAGGTTCTTTTCGACCACTTTATTAAGAATAATTTTTAAGTTCGAAATCTTTATCGACAACTCAATAGAATAATTTTTAAGTTCGAAATCTTTATCGACAACTCAATGGAATAATTTTAAGTTCGAAATCTTTATCGACAACTCAATGGAATAATTTTAAGTTCGAAATCTTTATCGACAACTTAATAGAATAATTTTAAGTTCGAAATCTTTATCGACAACTTAATAGAATATTTTTCAAGCTCGAAACCTTTATCGACCACTTGAATTTTGTAATTTAGTATATTTGTAGTAATAAATTTAGAAGCAAAGTTTTATTTATTATTTTCACCTTTCAAAAAATTTTTCTTTTTAAACGATAAATATTGTATTGTTATAGCTAATAAAATTATTAATTAATTATAATTATTAAATACAAAAAAATAATCTTTATTGTCGTACAATCTGATAGTACACACTGTCTGACGTACAGCTTACCTAATGGTGTCATGCCACGCGTGTGCCACGATTACTATATTCAATATAAAATATAGCAGTTCAGAGCCTACTAGCCCAATTACTATGTAGGATAAACTTAATCCGATAATCTATGTACGGAATAAAAAAAATTTTAAAAGTATTCAATAATATTTTTATTAACTAATAAAAATTAACTAAAAACACAATATTTTCAAAGTAAATTAAGATTCTTTTACAGGAATTATTAAACAAATAAAGTATCAGTAATAAAAAAAAATAAAAAAAATTTAAATGGCGAAGTTAGCCAAAGTCTGATACTTTATATAATAAAGTGCCTTATAACTAGCACAAAGAAAAATAAAAAAAATATATAAAAAAAAATAATCTTACGCCTTCGGTGACGTAAGCTCCTTATTCGCCAGTGCTTGGAAAGTACCCGCACCTTCGTGTGTTGAAACGTTGAAGGCTGAACTATTATTACCGGGTCGGTAACCAAATACCTTCGTCTACTTTCCAATTAATCTCCAAATTAACTACTATTCAATAACCTACTATGAATAGAGTTAATTTGTTGCTATCTGAGAATACACTGTGTATGAGCTCTATCCGCTCCTTGTTATAATTTTACAAAATTTATTTTTTTAGAATCTTAATTTTACTTATTTAAAAAAAAATTTTTTTTTATATATATATCAAACAAGCGCCATAGGTTAATCAAAGGATTAACGACTTACTTGTTTATCAATATAAAATAAAAAAAAATTAAAAAAAATCTATGTTATTTACTATTATTTCTATTTAATTCCCCGATATCTCCACCATATAAATGTTAAGGTTTTAGAGAATTAAATAAAAATAAAGTAAACAAACACAAATTTTATTTATTTATTTATTTTATTTATTTATTTTTTTTTTATTTGATTTTATTTTATCATTTTTAAAAATTGGTAGCAAAATTTACAACTATTTATACTTTTTTTTCAAGGCATAAAAGTTGTTCTTGCCACTAAATTACATTTTATTATTATTTTTCTTTTTATATATAAAAACTATTAAATTTAAATTGATTTTTGTAATCAATTATATAAAATTTAATTATAACAATATAAATAAAATACATTTATAATATTAATAAAACATTTTTTTTTTTTTTTTTTTTTTTTTTTTTTTTTTTTTTTTTTTTTTTTTTTTTTTTTTTTTTTTATAATCTATCTAAAATATTACTAATAAGAATTTATTTAATTGGCTAAAATTTTTATTACAATCTGTTAAAATATTCAAATAAAAATAAAAATACTATTCTAATATAAAGGTTTTTAATAAAATAAAATATTTGTCAATATAAAATAAAACATTTCGATATAAAATTTTATAATAAAAGTTAAAATATAATATATAAATTTTTAATTATCAATATATAAAAATATTATTAATACAAATTTTCATTATTAATATAAAAAAAAATAAGATTTATTATTAATATTGCTAATATAAGTTTTAAATATATAAAAATATTACTATTAATATAAGATTTAATATAAAAATATAAAGTTTAATATAATTTTTGATTTAATTTTTGATCTTTGGATTTAAAAATTTATTAAAGTACAAAAATAATAATGTACACATAATGTATTAGAAATAAATCGTAGATTTAATTAAGAATGCATTATTTAGTACATTCTTATCACAGTTGTTGAGGTTCATATTAGAAAAGGAGTGTGAACATTAAATAAATAGATAAATTAAATAACTACTAAATTACACTAAAAGAATTTATTATTACACATTATAAATTTTATTTAAAGAATTATTATTAAAAATATTTATCATTTATAAATTATATAATTATTTTATTGTTAAAAATAACTTTATTAATATTAATATTTATTATTATAACAATATGGGAAACCTTTCAATTATTATTCCTATTATCACTACTATTTTTACTATTTCTTTCCTCAGAAAGGCCCCCTTCATAAAATAATATGGATAATACATATTTTATATTATTTAATTACATTATGAAAACCAATCATATAAATTAATTAATTACATAAATTTAATATTTAAAATAATAAAATATAATTAATATAAAAAAAATTATTAATATAATATAAGAAAATTATTAATAGTAAAGAATATAATAATATATTTTTATATAATAAATTATTAAAAATTTAATTAAAAATATCATTATTATTCTATTCTTTATCATGATGCCCCCGCTAAAACTTTTGCTATATTATAGCAAAGGCAAATTTTCTTATATTATTAACTAAATACATTTTTTTTTTTTTTTTTTTTTTTTTTTTTAATTAACTATATAACTAAATAAAATATAAATTTTTTTTTTTTATATATATATATATAATATTATCATTATTTCTTAAATTTAAAAATTTTTGTATATTTTAAAATATATTTTAATATATGTATTAATTGAAATATTTAAATTAAATAATTTAATTTATATATTACCATATATTAAAAATTTTTATAATAAATTTTTTAAAATTCCAAAAATGTCAGGGTCAACTGGAATTGTACCAAAAAAAAAAAAAATTTTTTTTTTTTTTAATTAATTATTATTTTTTTTTTTATTTCTACTTGTCTTTTGTTTCTTCCAATTCTTGTATATTCTTCAGTAGTTACTTCAACAATGAACTTTGAAACTTCTTTTTCTTCTTTCATTTAGATACTAATCCTTTTTAAATTAGATACTAATCCTTTTTAATTTTTTTTTTTTTTTTATTTATTCATATAATAATTTCTTATTCCATTAATTTAAAATTATTATATAACATATTTTGAAGGTTATAATGAATTCTCTAAATCAGTGATTTTAACATTATGTTTAAACTTTAATAATTCAATTTATGAAACTAATTGAAATTTCCATTTAAAATATCACTAATTTATTTTTATTATTATTTTTTTCTTTTTATTTTTAATTATTTTTTTAAATTACTACTTTTACCAAGTTTCAAAGATTCAATTTCACAATTTAATTTATTAATTTTCTTGGACTGTGAAGAACTGTTCAATTCGTTTTCTTTTATAATATTTTCTTTCCAATAATTGAATTGCTCTCTTTCTAAATTAAGAATATTTATAGTATCTTCATAGAGATTTTTCATACTAATATATTCTTCTTTTTTTTATAATTTGAATAATAATATTATTTTCTTCAAAAATAATTTTCTCTTTTTATTTTTCTATAATTTGAATAATATTATATTCTTCAAAAATATTTTTCTTTAATTCACTTTTTTAATTCACTTATTTTATCTTTCAATTCAGTTATGCTTGGCATTAATAATTCTTCATTTAAGATAACATCTGGAACTTGTTCTTCTCATATTTTGTTTAATTCTTAAAATGCTTAATGTAATTATATTATTTATTAAATTCCGCAACTGGAATTCTAATTATTGATCATAAAAAATATAAAATTTATTATGTTCTAATAAATTTTCAATTAATGTAATTATATAAACACTAAATAATATAATAAATATTATTATTTCTTAAAAATATATTGTAAATTATTTTTTTTTTTTTCTATAATTTCTTCAAAATTTGTAATATTTTAAGTATAAATTTTATATTATAAACTAAATATAAATTATTTTAAATTAAAATTTTAAAATTATTCAATGTTTATTATATTGGAACTACCGCAGTAAACCAATACATTTTTAACTTTCTTCAAGTTCGAAAATCCTTTTTCGACACCCAAGAAAGTTTATTTGAAATAATTTTTATATATTTATTCCTTCAAGTTCGGCATTCTCTGTCCGACACCTAAGGATTTAAAAAAAAAAAATTATTATACTTACCTTCAGGCTCAGCACTCTCTGGCTGACCACCTAAGGATTTTTTTTAAAATTAAAAATATTATTTGTTAGGCTCGAAATACTCTTCGATCACCTAACTAAAAAAAAATATAATTATTAAATTGAATTCATTTTAAAATAATTCAATTTTTAACAATTCAATTTTAAATTTATATATATTATTTTTACTTAAATTATTACTAAAATTTTATAATTAAATTTATAATTTCTTTGTATTATTATTATGATCATTTAATTTATATTATATTATATTCTATTATTTTTCTTATCTATTCATCAATGTTTTCACACTCCCCGATATCTCCACCAATTTTTATGTTGAGGTTCATATTAGAAAAGGAGTGTGAACATTAAATAAATAGATAAATTAAATAACTACTAAATTACACTAAAAGAATTTATTATTACACATTATAAATTTTATTTAAAGAATTATTATTAAAAATATTTATCATTTATAAATTATATAATTATTTTATTGTTAAAAATAACTTTATTAATATTAATATTTATTATTATAACAATATGGGAAACCTTTCAATTATTATTCCTATTATCACTACTATTTTTACTATTTCTTTCCTCAGAAAGGCCCCCTTCATAAAATAATATGGATAATACATATTTTATATTATTTAATTACATTATGAAAACCAATCATATAAATTAATTAATTACATAAATTTAATATTTAAAATAATAAAATATAATTAATATAAAAAAAATTATTAATATAATATAAGAAAATTATTAATAGTAAAGAATATAATAATATATTTTTATATAATAAATTATTAAAAATTTAATTAAAAATATCATTATTATTCTATTCTTTATCACAGTTGATAAGAATGTACTAAATAATGCATTCTTAATTAAATCTACGATTTATTTCTAATACATTATGTGTACATTATTATTTTTGTACTTTAATAAATTTTTAAATCCAAAGATCAAAAATTAAATCAAAAATTATATTAAACTTTAGATTTTTATATTAAATCTTATATTAAAAGTAATATTTTTATATATTTAAAACTTATATTAGCAATATTAATAATAAATCTTATTTTTTTTTTATTACTGATACTTTATCCAATCTGTTAAAATATTCAAATAAAAATAAAAATACTATTCTAATATAAAGGTTTTTAATAAAATAAAATATTTTTCAATATAAAATAAAACATTTCGATATAAAATTTTATAATAAAAAGTTAAAATATAATATATAAATTTTTAATTATCAATATATAAAAATATTATTAATATAAATTTTCATTATTAATATAAAAAAAAAATAAGATTTATTATTAATATTGCTAATATAAGTTTTTAAATATATAAAAATATTACTTTTAATATAAGATTTAATATAAAAATCTAAAGTTTAATATAATTTTTGATTTAATTTTTGATCTTTGGATTTAAAAATTTATTAAAGTACAAAAATAATAATGTACACATAATGTATTAGAAATAAATCGTAGATTTAATTAAGAATGCATTATTTAGTACATTCTTATCAAGATGCCCCGACGAAGACTCAAGCTTCTCTGTAAGCGGAGTTAAACTTTACTAAATTTTTAAAGTGAACATTCCTATCGAGTTGCTTTCCAGTCTTCTGATCGATTAGGGTTGCCGTGTTGAATTGAATTTTTAAATTTTAAATGGTCCATTGTAATATGGTTCTAGCTTAGTGCGGCTAAAGTTTCTAACAAGAACAAGATCACCAGCCTTTAATTCTTTTCCCTTTTTCATACTTATTTGTTCTTCTCGTCTTGTTGCCCAATACTTGTTAGCATTCTTCACATTTTCGCATGCTTCTCTAGTCCATTGATAATGACGAACAAATTTTTCCATTAAAATTTCATCATATGATTTACCTGCATTTTCAATTGTTCTTATGGCTATATCATAAGGCTGTTGGTCTTCTCTTCCATATACTAATTCAAAACTAGAATGTCCAGTAGCTGTATTTTTGGTAGTTCGAAGTGCCCATAAAGCAGAAGGTAAAACTTCATCCCAATCTTGATTTTTCCTTCCTAATAAACGAAGTAATTTTCCAATTTCTTTATTTCGATTTTCAGTAAGGCCATTTGATTCAGGGTGGTAAGTAGCTACAAATTTAACATATACATCATAAAAATCAAGAAAGATTTTAGTCATATCAGAAGTGAATTGGACTCCATTATCAGTAGTAATAACTTGAGGTACACCATGTCTTGCAAAAACGTTTATTAAAAATTTAATTATATCAGAGGAAGTTATGTTTTCAGTGGGTTCGGCTTCAACCCATTTGGTAAAGTAATCAACAGTTACTATAATATATTGATTATTATTTCTTGTTTTTGGTAACGGTCCTATAATATCTAATCCTAAATGCACAAAGGGACCTCCACTTTAGTTGGATGGTTTTCGGTTGGTTCTGGATATGGTTGAGGACGATTTAACTGGCATTTTTCACAATTACTAACAATTCTTTTGATATCTTTAATCATATGATTCCAATAAAAGTTTTTCTTAAGTCTTTGATATGTTTTGTAATATCCTTCGTGGCCAATATTATGAGCTTCTAAAATTAATTTAACCTTTCATTTTCGTCGTTATTAATTTTCTATAATTTCCATTGTCGATAAAGTAATCTTCACCATCAATAACAGTAAACTTTTCATTAATAAATTCCTTTATAACCTTAGATAATAATTCTTCATTATTTCCATTAGTAATTTTTGTTAATAATATCTTTCTCTCTTCCTTACTTTTCATTCTTGAAAGAGCATCAGCTAACACATTCTTTTTGCCTGATTCATATTTTATATTAATTCCAAGCATACTAGCGGTTAGACACCATCTTGTTTGCCTTGCATTCAAAGGTTCTTTATTCTTAAATAAACCAACTAATGGTTTATGATCTGTGTAAATAGTTGTAGGTAATGGATTTCCTTCAATATAAGATTTAAATTTAGTCATACAGTAAAATAAAGCTGTTCCTTCCAAATCTGTGATACCATAATTCTTTTCAGTTTTCTTCAAACTTCTACTTATAAAGTGTATTGGATGCTCCTTACCGGTTTCTTCTTCTTTTTGTAAAAGAACTCCACCAATTCCATTATACGAAGCATCAGTTCTAATGATAAAAGGTTTGTCAAATGACGGAAATTTTAGAATAGGTGCATTGATTAATTTTTCTTTTAGGAGTTCAAAGCTTTCTTGTTGTTCTTTATTCCATTCATATTTAGTATTCTTTTTCAATAATTTACATAAAGGTGAGGTAATTTGAGCATATTTAGGGATAAAGTCACGATAATACCCTATTGCTCCTAGAAATGATCTTAATTCATGAATTGATGAAGGGGCTTCCCACTTCTTAATAGCTGTTATTTTACTTTCCATGGGACTTAATCCTTTAGTAGTAAGTTTGTGACCTAATACATCAACTTCAGTTTGAAGAAAATGGCACTTTTCAATATTAATTTTTAACTTGTTTTCTTTAAATACTTCTAATACTTGTTTAATATGAATTAAATGTTCTTCGATACTTTTTGAATAGATCAAAACATCATCAATAAATACATAAACAAATTCACCAATAAAAGGGAATAAAATTTTATTCATTTCTCTTTGGAAGGTTGAGGGAGCTCCAGTAAGTCCAAAAGGCATAACCTTAAATTGATAATTTCCAAACTTAGTAGTGAAAGTGGTTACTTCAACGCTTTCTTCATCCATTAAGATTTGGTGAAAACCAGAAAATAAATCAAGAGTTGTAAATATTTTAGATCCTCCGAGACTATCAAAAATTTCATCTATATATGGAACTGAATAAGAATCTTTTTCTGTCATATCATTGACTTTTCGGTAGTCAATACACAAGCGCCACTTTCCATTGTGTTTTAGAATGAGTACTACTGGAGATGACCATTCTGAACAGGATGGTTCTATCAATCCTTTCTTAATAAGCTTTGTAAGTTCTTCTTTTAAGATATCTGATTTAATTTAGTTAACCTATAACTTCTTAATTTTACTGGCTTTGCATTTGCTTTCAAACGGATCTTATGTGGTGAAAGTTTAGAAGGAGTTAGTTCTTCTGTTGAAGTGGCAACTATGTCAATCATTTCTTTGAGAATTTTAATAATTTGTTCTTTATAATCTTTATTTAAGGTACTTAAAAATTCATCACTCTCAATAAATTCCATTGGAGTTAATTCCTTTATAATTTCCTTTTCATTATTCGTTTCTTTAACTTTTCTAATAGTGCAAATTATACTTTCTTCATCATAATATTGATTATTTATTTTAGCTATTTCTTCGTATTCACTTTCTGACAAAAGTTTACATAAACTGTTTAAGGTCGGATGAATAAATAAACAATGATCGATTTGAGTTTTAAAGTTTATTAACATATCATAAAATGAGTCTTCTTTCTCAATAATTCTAAAGTCCGCATTAAATTCATAATTATTAATTTTTACTGGTAATTGAACAATAATTCCTTCCGAGTATTCTTCATCTTGTGTTGCTAGTTGGATTCTTCCACGACTTTTTCCAACTGTTTCATATTCACCAGGTAATTTATCAAAATACTGCTTAGTAACGATGCTTAGGTTACTACAAGAATCAATTAAAAGTTTTCCTAGTACTCCGTCAACACTTGCATCAACCAT
>JACVTC010000195.1:190000-225795 GCA_016946835.1 Neocallimastix lanati (nom. inval.) | reverse complement strand
AATTGTTAAACAAATTAAACCATCTATTCTAGCTCAACCACGAATTGAAAAAGAAAAGAGATTGAAAGACAAATTCGTGATAATGAAAGAGCTAGTAATAGTAATACTAATTATAGTAATAATCATAGTAAATGATAATAGTAATGATAATATTAATAATAATTCATTAGTGAATGATGAAGTTATTATAAATAATGTAAATAATGATAAAAGAAAGAATAAAAATTTAATGAAAGAAAATAATGATAATAATAAAAGTATTGTGAAGGAGAATAATAAAGTAATTGATTTAACAAAGGTGTTAATTAGTAAAGATAAAGATACTCAAAAAGAAATAAAAGTTCTAGAGTATCTAGGAAAATTAAGATGCAATCGGGGGAAGAAGAATATGATATTCTTAAAGATTTAATTCTGCCCATTGCAATATTACTTTTGGACAGTTATTGGATGCTGCTCCAAAATTAAGATATAAGGTGTCACAGGGTATTAAATTGGATAGGACCAATCTAATATCTCTGGGGTGTTGGATAATGTGTCAGCCACGACTGTGGTCGTTAATAACATAGACCACACTTATAAAAGTAAAGGTAACGAACCATGTGAAGAGGATATTGCCATGGTTGATGTTACAGTTGAAGGTGTTTCGGGGAAGGCTTTAATTGATTCATGTAGTAATTTAAGTATAATTACTCAACAATTTTTAGATAAGCTTCCGTCCGAATATGAACCTATTGATATTAGTCGTGGCAGAATTAGGTTGGCAACTAAGAATGATGATTACTCGGAAGGTTATATCATTCGGGTGCCAGTAAAGATTAATAATCTTGTATTAATGGTTAATTGTAGAATAGTAGAAAAAGGAGGATCCTTTTTACGATATTCTAATTAACTTAAAAACCCAAATTGATTATAATTTGTTTATCCACCCCATTTTATATAGTTTGTGTCAAATTACTCCTGAGGGAGTAATTGACGTTATTGCACCTATTAATAATGATTATGAAGATGAAGAAAAGTTGTTGTGTATGATTAAGGCTTTGGATGAGGATTCCAAAAAGAATGATTTAAAGAAAATTGAAGGATTATCCCCAAAGCAATATATTCATCATGAAATTTTCCTAAAATACTTTAAACGAAAAATATAAAGATGAAATAATTAAAATTCTGGAGGAGAACTTAGAAATAGTTGCTACTTCTTCAGAAGAATTAACACCTTCTGATCTTCCTCCACATAAGATTAATTAATTCCTGGTGCGAAACCAGTTAAGCAAAGGTGCTATAGATTAGTTAAATTTAAGTCGGATATACTTAAGGAGGAATTAATTAAATTAATTAATAAGAAATTAATTGAACCTTCTTGTTCCGAATGGTCATCGCCAATAGTGTTAGTACCGAAGAAGAACGGTAAATGGCGATTATGTATTGATTATCGTAAGGTTAATGATTTAACAGTTAAAGATTCTTATTCATTACCTTACATTGATGAGATATTTGATAGTTTAGATGGGGCACAGATTTTTACAACAATGGATCTTTACTCTGGTTATCATCAAATTTTGATGGATGAGGAAAGTGTAGAAATTACCACCTTCACCACAAAATTTGGTAATTACCAATTCAAGGTTATGCCTTTTGGTTTAACCGGAGCCCCAGCTACATTTCAAAGGGAAATGAATAGGATTCTTTTCCCATTTATAGGAAAGTTTGTTTTTAACTTTATAGATGATATTTTAATATACTCTAAGAGTATAGAAGAACATATAAGCCACATTAGGCAAGTGTTGGAAGTATTTCGCCAACACAAATTAAAAATTAACATTGAAAAATGTGCCTTTATGCAGACTGAAGTAGAAGTCTTAGGTCATAAGGCATCAGTGAAAGGTTTAAGTCCCCAGGATAGCAAACTTAAGGCTATAAAGGAGTGGGTAGCACCTGTTTGATGTTCATGAATTATGATCTTTTCTTGGAGCAGTAGGATATTATAGAAACTTTATTGATAAATATGCCCAAATCTCTGCTCCTTTATGTAATTATTAAGAAAAGAATGTTAAATATAAATGGAATAATGAACATCAACAAAGTTTTGATCTTGTTAAAAGAAAAGTTAATAAATGCTCCAATTTTAAAATATCCAAGTTTTAATCAAAGGTTTATAATTAGAACGGATGCTTCCTATGAAGGTAGTATTGGAGGAGTATTACTCCAAGAAGATTTAGAAACCAAAAAGGAACATCCAGTTCATTATATAAGTAGAAGTTTAAGTAAAGCCGAGAAAAATTATGGCATTACTGACTTGGAAGGAGCCTGCATTAATTTATTGTATTACTAAGTTGAAATCTTATATATTAGGAAATCCTTAATAAAACAGTAGTAATAACAGATCATAAACCTTTAATCAGTTTCTTTAAAAATAAGGAACCTAATAATGCTAGGCAAGCAAGGTGGTGCTTAACTGTTAGTACCCTTGGTGTTGAAATTCAATATCAAATGGGTAAGAAAAATGTGTTAGCCGATGCATTATCTAGGATGAAGAAAAGAGATGATTCTGTGGTATTGGCAACTAAGTTAACTTCAAAGGAAGAAGAAGAGTTGCTTTCTAAAACTATTAAAGACTTTATAAATGAAAAATTTGTTACGATAGATGGTGAAGATTATTTTGTTGATGGTAATGACTATCGTAAATTAATTACGGATCAAACGGAAAGAGTAAAACTTATTTTAGAAGCCCATAAGATAGGTCATGAGGGATATTATAAGACTTATCAAAGGCTTCGTAAAAGTTTTTATTGGAATAATATGGTGATGGATATTAAAGAGTGGTGCAAAGTTGTGACAAGTGTCAGTTGAATAGGTCACAACCATATCCAGAACCTACAGAAAATATTCCAACTAAAGTAGAAGGTCCTTTTATACATTTGGGTTTAGATATTATTGGACCTTTGGTTAAAACGAAGAATAATAATCAATATATTATGGTTGTGTTGGATTACTTCACCAAATGGGTTGAAGCAGAACCCACGGAAAATATAACATCACAGGATGTGATTAAGTTCTTAATTAATGTGTTTGCTCCTCATGGTGTTCCACAGGTAATAACAACTGACAATGGTGTTCAGTTCACCTCGGACATGACGAAAATATTTTTAGATCTCTATGATGTATATGTGAAGTTTATTTCCACATATCATCCTGAAAGTAATGGACTTACGAAAAACCGTAATAAAGAGATCGGCAAGTTATTGAGGTTGTTGGGTTCTAAGAATAAGGATTGGGATGAAGTTTTACCATCCGCCTTATGGGCTCTTAGAACTACCAAAATAAGGTAACAAAACATTCAAGTTTTGAGTTGGTTTATGGTAGGGAGGATCAGCAGCCTTTTGATATTGCTGCTAGACCTACCAAGATATTAATAAGTCATCGGATGAAGTGTTGTTAGAAAAATATATAAATCATTACCGATGGACTTTAGAAGCAGCCGAAATGTTAAAAATGCAAATAAGTATTGGGCTGCTAGAAGAGAGGAAAAGAATAGTTTGAATGAGGGAAAAAGAATTAGGGAAGGTGATTTAGTTCTAGTTAGAAATTTTTCAAGAACTAAACTAGAACCTTATTTTGTTGGTCCTCTTAAAGTTATAAAAAAACAATTTAATACGGTTACCTTGGCTGATCCAAATTCTGGAATTCAAATGAATAGGAATGTTCATTTGAAGAATATAGTCAAGTATAACTCAGCTTCGATGTAGCTTGAGTTTTAGAGGGGGCATCATGGTAAAGAATGA
The DNA here is from genome assembly GCA_016946835.1 of Neocallimastix lanati (nom. inval.). Lineage (NCBI taxonomy): Eukaryota > Fungi > Neocallimastigomycota > Neocallimastigomycetes > Neocallimastigales > Neocallimastigaceae > Neocallimastix > Neocallimastix lanati (nom. inval.). The sequence goes on along the minus strand of JACVTC010000195.1, from coordinate 222,016 downwards.
ATTAATAACCTTTATTTTATTATTAATAATTCTTTACTAAATTGTACTTTCCTATATTCTTCATAACCTAAACCTCATTGTAAATTTAATTTATTTTGATATAAATTAATTTTAATTTGTAAATAATGTAAATAAATTTTAATTAATCACTTTATTGTTATATTATTAAATATATGTATATATTAAAATACAATTGTAAATATTAAAATTATACTTTTAAGATACTAAATTATTAAAAATATTAATTAAATATTATTATAAAAATTATTATAAAATTATTAAAATTATTAATTAAATATTATTCTAAAAATTATTATAAATTATTAATATTATAAAATTATTAAAATTATTAAATATTATTATAAAATTTATTTATTATAACTATTAAATATTATTATAAAATTATTAAGATTATTAATTAAATTTATTATTAAAAATTATTATTAAAAATTATTACTTATTATAAAAATTATTATTTAAATATTATCAAATTTATTAATTAAATATTATAAAAATTTTATTTTATTTTGAAAATAATTACAAGTATTATTTAAAATAATTAAAGATTATTAAATTTATTATATTAATCTTTAAAAACAATTTATTTAACTTAAAAATATTAAAGAAAATAGTAAAAACTATTTTCTATATATTTATTTTATAATTATTTTTAATTAAATTATATTTGAATATTATATTATTATATTTATAAAAATTAAAACAAAAATGAATTATTGATATAAAATTAATTCAATAATTCTATAAAATTACTTAAATTATAAACAATTAATTATACTTTAAATTTATAAAAAAAATATAAATATTGTAACAATTTCTTAAAAATTAAATATGTGTACTTTAAAAAAAAAAAAAAAAAAAACTTTTATATTAATAAAAAAAAATAAAAAAATTTTTAATAAAGAATTAATTTTTTTATTTAAAATCAAAGCAGGGTAATACCCGTCCCCCCTGCTTGATTTTAAATATCTAAGTGTCAACCCCCGAGTCTACCATTTTTGATACGGAACTAACTAATAATTCGTATTATACTATTGGAAATTATAATTAAGTTTAATAACTTTATGTATTAAATATTTTAAACTATTTTATAATTCCAAAATTTTATTCTTAATTTAAAATAATTATATAAATTATCAAATTAAATTGATTAATGACTAATTATTAAAAAATCATTATTTAATTAAATTGATTAATGACTAATTATTAAAAAATCATTATTTAATTAAATTGATTAATGACTAATTATTAAATAATTATTATCTTATATTAATTAAATTGTTTTATTATTATATTTAATTATTATTAATATTAAATTGTTTCAAGAATTATATTATCAAAAATATTACCAATAATTTTATTGTTAAATTTTTTAATTTATCATTAATAATATTTGTTATTAAAGATAATATTAATTATATTAGTATTAATATTTTTATTATTAAAATAACTCTTAAAAAATATTATTTAAAATCACATGTAATAATTATACTAATAAGAATTAAAATAATTTAAATTATTATAAAAATTCATGTAGTAAAATAGTATAAAAGAAAAAGAAAATACTTAATAAAAAAAAAATCAGGAGTTAAAAAAATAAAAAAACTGGAAATTGAAATTAAATTATTAACTAATATATTATTTTCATTTTTTTTTGAAGTTTATTGTGTACCTGCACCAAATTGGCGAGCTATGCAGGACACAAAGAAAATAATATGAAAAATTAATAATTTAAATGAATATTAAGAAATTTTAATTATAAAAAGAAAAAATTTAATTCTATATTAAAAATAATATAATAAAATAAATTAAATTGCCAAGAATGAAAATCTTAGAACTTGAGGAACTACTACCTAGGCCTTGATGAAGATGCTAGAGACGTTGATATCTGGGCCGAAGAATTCACAAGATTAATGAAATTAGCTGGTATTAACAATCCAGCTAGCATTCATACCTGGGCGACTGAATGTGTTGAGGGCAAACTCAGGGGAGTCTTACAAGATCTGGTGAAAGTCAATGAAGATGAAGAAGAAGAATTTCCTTCTATGAAAAAAATAAAAGAAGCCTTAGAAGAAGCCTTAGAAATCACTCCACAGGATAAATGTAAAAGATTACAAAGATTAAAAATAAAAAGAGGAGAAAGTATTAAAAATTTTAATTGGCGATATAAAAAACTTTACAATAATTTACCAAGACTTTATCAGTCTTTCATAACAGTGGAGGATTATACTGAATCCATTTCATACCGACCTTTTGCTAGAGCCCAGGTTATAACTCAAAGATGTGTAGATCTCGAGGATGCATTTGAGGAAGCGGAATTAGCCGAAAGAGCCGAAGAGAGGAAAGAAACAAATGAAACTGTAATGTCTACTTTATATACTCGGGGGGTTTATTCAAACTTTTCTCAATCAAATAGAACTGGGAAACATCCTTTTAGACAATTTTCTGCCAATAATTATATAGAAGTTAACAACCCCAAAAGAAATATGAGAAGTCGCACTAATGATAAACTCTTAAATAAGAATCCAAAATACGAGACTAACAATACATATAAAAGAACATATAAGTGTTTCAGATGTAACCAGGAAGGTCATGGTGTCAAGCAATGCCCTTATTCATTTAAGGAATTAGCTGAGTTAGAGGAAAAAGGTCAGATTTCAAAGGAATCTTTAAACTCCCAAATGGAAGAAGGAAAACTTCCCTTATAAAAACCATAAATGATACTGAAACTGATGATATCGTAGCAGCTGTCACTAGGCAAACAAGACAATTAAATACAAAAAAGAAACCTTACGATAAACATCAGAAAATAGCCACATTAAAAGAAAATCCTCAACCAATAAAAATGCTTTCGAAATCACAAACAAATGATCGAAAAATGGAAGTAGAAGTAGAAAATATTAATAATGAACCAAAAAGTAACAATGAAGAAGAACCCTTAAATAACCCAAAAAATAGAGAAGAAACGGAAACCTTAAAAGAAATTGACTTGTCTGTGATAGCCAACCCATCAATAAACAAAGCAAAAAGGGATTCAAAGAAGGAAAGAATATCAGAAATAATGGATAAGAAACCCGAAGAAGAAGAAATGAGAAAAAAGGTTACAGCTAAACTACCCAGTACTCAAATGGAAGAAAAGAAGAATAAATGCGAAAGATTAAAAAATAATAAAAATAAAGAAGAAATGAGAATCGAAAATAAAAATGAAGAGAATCTAAATAACAAAAAGGAGAAGCACATTATTCTAATGGAAAACCAAGCAAAGTACGATCTTGTAACTGATTTAACATCTACCACAGCTAATATAACTCTGGCTCAATTGTTGGATATAAGTCCAAAATTACGAGCTCAACTTAATAAATTGTTAAAGCTAAAAGAAACACCTCATAACGGAAAAATGGAAGAAATGGTATTATCTACTGTCTCAAGGAAGGATATAGCTACTACTAAATGTAAAATTAACGGAGAAGATGGATTCGCCTTTTTAGATACATGTGCAAGCATCAACATAATAACGAGTAAGTTTTTAGGCAAGTTGAAAAATATAAAACCATTTGGTTATACAACTAACAATATTATACAGGTAACTTCGAAGACCCACATATCCTCTGAATTATATCATTTAACAGTTGAATTCAACGATTTCATTATTCAAGACGTATTTAGAGTAATAGAACATGATCAGGATCTGTTTGATATCTTGATAGGTTTTAGGACCTTAAAGGATAATAATTTATTCATTAATCCTATTCGTAATAGTCTATGTAAAATGAAGAAAGATGGTACATTTACAACAATCTCAGCTTTAGAAATAGATGAAGAAGAAAAAGAAATAGATGAAGAAGAAAAAGAAATAGATGAAGAAGAAAAAGAAATAGATGAAGAAGAAAAGAAATAGATGAAGAAGTAAAAATTGAAGAAACTGAAATGCAAGATAATCCAGACTCCATGTTATTTTGTTTCATAAACAAAGAATCAGCAGAAATACAGAATGCAATTACGATTAAGAAAAAAAAAAAAAACAAAGAAGAAAATACAATCATTGAAGAAAAGAAGACAAGAATTGAACAAATTATAAAAAATACAATAGAAGTAGTTAGAGGCCGATTCAAGGAACTATTAAAAGATAATATTGAAATCTTAGCAATAAAAATAGATGAATTAGGTTCAACAAAGTTATTACCGCACCATATCAGTTTAGAAGAAAATACGATTCCAATCAAACAAAAAGCTTATCGATTATCTAAAGTACAAGCAGACGCCCTGAAGGAAGAGCTAATTAAATTACTGAACAACCATTTAATTGAACCATCCAGTTCACCATGGTCTTCTCCAGTTATTCTTGTAAGGAAGAAGAATAATAAATGGAGAATGTGTATAGATTTTCGGAAGCTCAACAACGTTACTATTAAAGACGCTTATTCTCTGCCACTAATAGATGATATACTTTTCTCGATCGGAAAGAAAGTTAAAGTATTTTCAACAATAGATTTATTCTCCGGCTTTTATCAAATTCCAATGTTCCATGAAGACATTCCCAAAACAAGTTTTACAACAATGTACGGTAATTACCAATTCCGGGTAATGCCGTTTGGTTTATGCAATGCCCCAGGAACCTTCCAGAGAGAGATGAACAGGATATTTTTTCCGCTCATTGGGAAGTGTATGTTTATATATATCGATGATTTAATCATATTCTCTCCAACTTTTGAACAACACATAGAAGATTTGAAGAAAGTATTTGATATCCTAAAGGATAATGGATTAAAAATCAATCTCGACAAATGTGATTTTTTCAAGGAATCAGTTGAATTATTAGGACACACAGTATCAATTGAAGGAATATCACCAATTAATAAAAAAATTGAGATTATACGTGAATGGTTACCTCCTACCAACATCACGCAATTACAATCATTTCTTGGAGCAGTAGGTTATTATAGGAAGTTTATATACAACTTTGCAACAATTGCCAAACCTCTATTTAAACTACTTAAAAAGAATGTAAAATTCTCTTGGGAAGCTGTTCAACAAGAGAGCTTTGAAGAACTTAAACGAAGATTAATCACAGCCCCTATTTTATCAATGCCTGATTTCGACAAACAATTTATAATCAGGACAGATGCCTCAAAAGATGGAATAGGTGGAGTCCTGATACAAAAAGATGAAAATAATATCGAAAAACCAATACATTATATGAGCAGAACTTTGAAACCAGCTGAAGTAAACTATGGGATTACAGATTTAGAAGGAGCTGCCGCCGCTTTTTGTGTTAAAAAATTTAAATCCTATATTTCGGGAAGTAAATTCGAAATATTGTTGTTCACAGATCACAAACCATTAATAAGTATATTCAAAAGTAAAGAAACCTTAAATGCCAGACAGTCAAGATGGGTAATTATGTTCTCTATGTTAAAAGTTAAAGTCATTTACGAACCAGGAAAACGTAATGTATTAGCGGATGCGTTATCTCGACTTAGATCAAAACCATCGGAAGTAATAGCTACCTATTTAGAAGAAATTAATACAGGAAAAAATTCGTTATTAAAGAAGTTTGAAGAAAAATTTTCAAGAATAAACAATGAAGAATATTTTATAGATGGAGGCACATTCAGAAAAGTAATTAAAGAAGATAAAGAAAAAATTAAACTATTATTAGAAGCCCATAGGATAGGCCATGAGGGAATCTTCAAAACGTATAACAGGCTCAAACGTGATTACTATTGGAATAACATGGTCTTGGATGTAAAATACATAGTCAATACGTGTAAACACTGCCAACTGTTCAAACCACAAACTTTCAATTCAAACACCGAACACATCCCAACAAAGCCGGGATTACCTTTTACCCAGGTAGGACTGGATATAGTAGGCCCTTTACCACAAACAAAAAATGGAAATCAGTATATCCTAGTATTAGTCGATTATTTAACAAAGTGGGTTGAAGCTGAACCCACTGTCAAGATTGAATCTGATGATATAATAGGCTTCTTAACAAGAGTTTTCTCAAGACATGGAGTTCCCGAAATATTAATAACGGATAACGGTCCCCAGTTCAAGTCCGACAAAACTAAAGCTTTCCTAGATTTATATGGTATTTATGTGCACTTTGTTTCTGTCTATCATCCTGAATCTAATGGTATGGTAAAAAACAGAAATAAAGAAATAGGAAAATATCTAAGAATATTATGTAATAAAAATATAGAAAATTGGGATTTAATTCTACCAAGTGCTTTGTGGGCTCTCCGTACCTGCAAAAACGAAGTAACAAAATTTTCAAGCTTTGAATTACTCTACGGCTGTCGTGACTTACAACCCTTCGAGCTATCTTTAAATCTGGATAAAAAAGAAAAAGGTGAAAGTATTACGGAATACCTTATAAGAAAATTTGCTAAACATTACCAATGGATTCATGAAGCAATTAATAATATCACTACAGCCAACAAAATTTGGGAAGACAGAAGGAACCAGATGAAAAGAATGAAAGCCAACTACAATCCAGGAGACCTAGTATTAATACGATTAATAAACAGAAGAAAATTAGATCCTTATTTCGTAGGCCCACTGAAAATCATCAAAAAGGAATTTAATACAGTTACTCTCGCAGATCCTATTACCGGCGAAATTTCTGATAGGAATGCACATCTAAAAAATATAGTTCCTTATAAATTATGTGAATTAGAGACTTCAGGGACGAAGTCTAAATAAAGAAAGGGCGTCATGATACGGAACTAACTAATAATTCGTATTATACTATTGGAAATTATAATTAAGTTTAATAACTTTATGTATTAAATATTTTAAACTATTTTTATAATTCCAAAATTTTATTCTTAATTTAAAATAATTATATAAATTATCAAATTAAATTGATTAATGACTAATTATTAAAAAATCATTATTTAATTAAATTGATTAATGACTAATTATTAAAAAATCATTATTTAATTAAATTGATTAATGACTAATTATTAAATAATTATTATCTTATATTAATTAAATTGTTTTATTATTATATTTAATTATTATTAATATTAAATTGTTTCAAGAATTATATTATCAAAAATATTACCAATAATTTTATTGTTAAATTTTTTAATTTTATCATTAATAATATTTGTCATTAAAGATAATATTAATTATATTAGTATTAATATTTTTATTATTAAAATAACTCTTAAAAAATATTATTTAAAATCACATGTAATAATTATACTAATAAGAATTAAAATAATTTAAATTATTATAAAAATTCATGTAGTAAAATAGTATAAAAGAAAAAGAAAATACTTAATAAAAAAAAATCAGGAGTTAAAAAAATAAAAAAAACTGGAAATTGAAATTAAATTATTAACTAATATATTATTTTCATTTTTTTTTGAAGTTTATTGTGTACCTGCACCATTTTTGATACGTGACCACTATAAAAATGGTATTTAGGTAGATTCTTTAGGTTAAAGAAATACTTAAATATTATTGGTCAATAATAATTTTAGAATAATATATATAATTTTAGAATAATAATTATTAAACGGAGAATTCTTTTATTTATAAGTATATACTTATGATAAATTAATTCACATAAATAGCTATTTTTATATTTTATTTTAGTATAGTTAAAAAGAGATATTATGTATATTTGAGATAATTAATTATAATATTTATGTAAGAGAGTAATAATAATAATTGATGTAATAATTAATAATTAATAATAAATAAAGAGTACATTAAAAAGATATATTTATTACTTTATTTTGTATTATTGTATGTGTTATTTCTATTTAATATTAGAATACATTATTTTGTCATAATTCCTTATTGTCATTGCCCATAAATAAATATTAATTTAGATACATAAATAAAATATCGTATCAAATTTGGTGGAGAATCCGGGCGTGACAATAGCAAAATAATATGAAAATAATATTAATAAAATAATACGTCTATATAATAAATATTTTTAGTATGTATATAAAAAGAATTTAATTAGTTTAAATTAGTTACTAATAATTATAATAGTAATAGTTATAATAATATTAAATTGAAATAGAAAATTATAATAAAAAAATATATAAGAATAAATAAAATTTTTTAAAGATGAATGTTTTTAAGATATTAAATACGTTACCATTATTAGAAAATTATAATAATGATATTAATGAATGGATAGAAGAATTAACTGAGTTATTTGAATTATGGAATATAAAAGAACAAGAAAGAAGATTTATTTTATGTAAAGAATGTGTAAATAAAGAAATTAGGTATGTTCTTGATGAATTAAAGGAAAAAAATAATCAGGTTCCTAGCTTAAAAGAAATAAAAATAGCCTTAGAAGAATATCTAGAAATAACATCAAGCGTAAAATATTGGAACTTAATTAATTTAAAAATTAATTCAAATGAATCAATTAGTAATTTTAATTATAAATACTTAAGAAAATATAATGATATTGATAGTAATATAAAGAAATTAATTACTGTTAATAATTATGTTAATTCAATCAGGTCCAGAATATATCCTTGTTTAAGAATATTAGAAGAAGAAATCGAAGATATAAAAGAAGCTATCAAATATGCAGAAAAAGTTGAAAGAATTGAAAAGAAATTAAATTTAAATTTAAATAATATTTATAAGAATAATAATCAAAAATGGAATAATAATAATTGCAAAATGAATAAATTAAATAGCAATAAAAACAATAAGAATAATAAAATTATGTGCTTTAGATGCTATGAGTTAGGTCATAAAGCAATTAATTGTAGACACTCGTTTAAAGAATTAGCGGAATTAGAAAGAACTGGAATTTTGGAAATAAATAAAAGAAGAAATTTTATACCTGGAAACCATAATAATTATAATTATAAATTTAATTCATATGATAGAAATAAAAACTATATTAATTATTATCGTAGAAATTATAATTTAAATAGTAATATTGCTGAAAATCATCATAACATGATTAGTTTTGGTAAAAAGCATAATGGAAATAGAGAAATTTATAGAAATAATTATAATTTAAATAATAATTTTGGTAATAATAATTATAATAATTTAAATAATTATCTAAATAAAAGTAATTATGATTTAAATAAAAATTTTGGTACCAATAACAATAACAGTAGTTTAAATGAGAATATGAATACAAAAAAAAATAGAATATACAATAATCATGGTATAAATTATAATATGCAAGGAAATAAAGATGTAAATATTGGAAATGAAATTAATTTCAACAATAATTTAAATAATAATTGTGTAGAAAATACGTTTAATTCAAATATAGATAATACTCAAGATAATATAATTGGAAATAATATAAATAAAAACAATAATGGATATAGTAGAAACATAAATTCAGTAGGAAATAATAGTGGTTTTAATAATAACAATACTAATAACAATGATAATTATACAAATAACGAAAATAAAAATGTTAATAATATTAACGAAATGAATTATAATAAAAACAATAATAACAATAACAATAACAATAACAATAATAATAATAAAAATAATAATAATAGAAATAAAAAAAATAAATAAATAATTTAATTATGATGAAGTATTAATAAATAAATAATTATATATATAACAATAATTTAAATTAAATTAATTCGAAATTTCAAGATTTCGAATTTCAAAAAATATAATAATCATTAATTCAAAAATTTAATTTTTTTAAAAAAAAAAAAAAAAAAAAAATTAATAAATCCAATAATAAATTTTAATAACAAAAAAAAAAAAAAAAAAAAAAAAAAAAAAAAGAAAAAAAAAAAAAAATTTTATTATATGGTTATAGAGACTTCAGGGGACGAAGTCTAATTTAAGTGGGGGCGTCTTGATACGTGACCACTATAAAAATGGTATTTAGGTAGATTCTTTAGGTTAAAGAAATACTTAAATATTATTGGTCAATAATAATTTTAGAATAATATATATAATTTTAGAATAATAATTATTAAACGGAGAATTCTTTTATTTATAAGTATATACTTATGATAAATTAATTCACATAAATAGCTATTTTTATATTTTATTTTAGTATAGTTAAAAAGAGATATTATGTATATTTGAGATAATTAATTATAATATTTATGTAAGAGAGTAATAATAATAATTGATGTAATAATTAATAATTAATAATAAATAAAGAGTACATTAAAAAGATATATTTATTACTTTATTTTGTATTATTGTATGTGTTATTTCTATTTAATATTAGAATATATTATTTTGTCATAATTCCTTATTGTCATTGCCCATAAATAAATATTAATTTAGATACATAAATAAAATATCGTATCATTTTTTGTAATAATTTAATTAAAAGATTATAATTAAATTATTAATCATTAATATTAGCTCTAACTGCTAATATTAAAGGTTTAGAAAAGAATCATACTTACCTATGGTTCTTTCTAATTATCGAGTTTATTATAACGAATTATAATAGACGAAACACTAAAATTGATAAGGAAAAGTTTTAATTATAAAATTTGTTTTATTAAAATAATTTGTTTTATTTTTTATTAAAAATTTTAAATGTTAAAACTTATTGTTATTATTATTATATTATAATTGTTATAATAATAACTCTTGATTTCTCAAAGAGAACTCAAGAGCCTTATTTATACTTTTTTGTCAAAATAAGGTTAAAATCAAAAGGGGTTCTAATCTTAACAAATCTCTTATTTAGGAAAAGACTAGAAGAAAAACCTAGATAAGTTTTTTGATCGATATTCTATCCATATCGATCATCGTGTTAATTAAATAAAACCGATTACTTTTAAGAAGTAATTGGAAAAACCTTAATTAACCGATTACTTAATCTAATATAATGATCGAAAATAAAAGAATAAAATAATGAAAATTATTTCGATCATAAAATTTAAAATTTAATCTATTTAGTTCTATTTTATAGAACTTTACATAAAAATTATAAAACAATACATTAATAATAAAATACATGATTAATACAATACAAAATACATGATAGAATACAGAATACATTGATAAAATACAGAATAGTGTTTTAGTTTATGATTTAATAAGTGAGAGAAAACTAAAACTAATAAATTTAATAATTAAGTGAATAATTAAATAAATTTAATATTATTTTAAATGTATAAAAATTATTTGATTAAATAAATTTTTAATATTAAACTAAATAAAATTTTAATATATAATTAAATAAATTATTAATTATAATTAATTGTATAAATGAAATATGAGTTAAATAAAAGTTATATTAATTATAACCTAACTAAGAAAATATAATTATTTTGTTAAAAATAATTATAGATTCTTACATTGCTCCCTTTATGGTGATGGTTCCTTTAATCCTATGTCTCTTTCAGTATAAGGCTCCAACTGCGAGATATGAAATACCGGGTGTAAATGAAGATTTTCTGGTAATTCAAGCTGGTAGTTCATTCTTTCCCTCACTTCTATGACCTTAAAGGGTCCAAGATACTGGTTAGAAAGCTTTTTTGCAGGTTCATTGGAGAAGTAATACCTTTTCAACCAAACCATGTCGTTAACATGGAAAGTAGGACCAGAAGCTTTCCTAGAGTCACCAAACTTTTTGAAATCTTCTTTAGCTTTGATAAGGTGCTTTTTAAGGGCATCAAAATGGGCAGACCAATCCCTAGTAAGTACAGAGGCATTATCTTTTAAAAGAACAGGAGGAGAGTCAATATTGCATACTGGATTAAAACCATAATTTGCACAGAAAGGCGACATGTTTATAGATTTGTGAAATGAGTTGTTATAAGCCATTTCACAAATAGGTAGATAAAAGCACCATTCATTTTGGGCAGTAGAACAGTAGCATCGTAAATATTGTTCGATTACGGAATTAGCCCTTTCGACTTGACCATTTGTTTGTTGGTGATGAGCAGTAGCGAGTCTTGGCTTAGTATTTAGAGCTGAGCAGAGTGAGGTCCAAAATTCAGAAGAGAACTGGGAGCCATGATCAGAGACAATGATTTTAGGGAATCCATGATACCGAAAAACGTTGTAAAGGAGCATCTTGGCGGTCAGGTCAGCGGAAGGGACGTCGGAGCAAGGAACTAAATGGATCATCTTTGTTAAGTGATCCGAAACCACCATAATACATGTGCAATCTTGTGAACTAGGTAACGAAACTATAAAATCAACCCCAATAATTTCCCATGGTTTATTGGGAACAGGCAACGGTTGAATTTTTCCGTAGGGTTTATGTCTACGAATTTTACACCTAGCACAAGTTGAACAAGAAAGTACATAATTATGAATATCTTTCTTCATATTAGGCCACCAGTAGTATTTCTTGATTTTATCAAGAGTTTTGTCAATACCTTGGTGTCCGTTGGTGGGTGAGTCATGAAAAGATTTCAAAATTCATGCTCTTAAAGTGGATGGGACGATGATTCTGTTTTGGAAATGTAAGACCCCTTCATTTAAAGAAAATAAAGAACTTTTAACTGTGTTTGACTTAGTTTTAATCTTTTCTAAAATAGATTTGCAATATGTGTCAGCCGTTTGGGCATCAATCAAACTACTAATATTATCAGTGTTTGCACAACATAAGGCATTATCATCCAATAAAGGACGGTCTTTGTTGTGGAGGGAAACCACGGAATTATAATCCGGACGTCTCGACGACGAATCTGGTTCACTACTCCTTGATCCACAAAATTTGTCAGTCGGTTGGGTATCAATCAAGCTACTGATAATAGTGTTTGCACAATAAAAGGCATAATCATCCAATAAAGGACGGTCTTTGTTGTGGAGGGAAACCACGGATTTATAATCCGGACGTCTCGACAACGAATCTGGTTTACCACACCTTGATCCAGGTCTGAACGAAATCCTAAAGTCAAACTTAGAAAGAAAGAGGCTCCATCTTATCTGGCGTTGGTTTAAATGTTGAGGCTTTTTAAAATATAATAAATTCCTGTGATCGGTAATGATTTGAACAGGAAACTTAGCCCCTTCAAGGTGGTGACGCCAGGTTTCAAAAGCGGTGATAATAGCGAGTAGTTCCTTGTCATATATTGTATAATTTAATTCAGAAGATGACAAAGACCTAGAATGAAAAGCGACAGGGTGAAATTCGTTATCCTTGTCACTGATTTGAGAAAGAATGCAACCCACAGCAAAATCACTGGCATCAGTTTCAACAGTGAATTCCTTATCTGGATCGGGGTAGATAAGGATTTCGTCTGTGGTAAAAGCAAGTTTTAATTTTTTGAAGGCATTCTCAGCATCATCATTCCATTTGAACTCGTTATTCTTCTTGAGGAGTATTCTTAAGGGTTCCATAATTATGGCGAAATTCTTTATGAATTTCCTATAGTAGTTACAGAGTCCGAGGAAACTTTGAAGTTCATTCATGTTTTTTGGAGTAGGCCATTCAAGAATTGATTTTACTTTGTTTTTATCCATAGAAAGGCCATTTATTGATACAACAAACCCTAAAAAAGTAGTTTCAGGAACGTGAAATTCACATTTTTCTAGTTTTACATAGAGACCATTTTTGACTAACAAAGAAAGGACATGATGAACATGTTTAATATGTTCAGTAAGGTTTTTCGAATATATTATAATGTCATCTAAGTAGACAAAGAGAAACAAGCCAATATCATCAGAAAAAATGTCTTGGATAAAGCGTTGAAAAACCGAAGGTGCATTACGTAAACCAAAAGGCATTACACGGTATTCAAAATGACCAAAAGGAGTACGAAAAGCAGTAAGGTATTCATGGCCTTTCTTGACACGAACTAAGTTATAGGCAGATCTTAAGTCAAGCCGAGAGAAAATAATAGCACCTTTAAATGATTCTATCAAATCAGATATCCTAGGAATTGGATAACTGTTTCTAATGGTGATAGAATTGAGCTTTCTATAGTCAACACAAAGTCTAAGAGAACCGTCACGTTTTCTAACAAATAGCACCGGGGCACCAGCAGGAGATTTTGATTTTCTAATGAATCCTTTAGCAAGGTTTTCCTTAATGTATTCACGAAGTGCCTTCTTTTCTTCAACAGTCAACGAATAAATTGGTCCAAAATAAAGTTGAGCACCGGGAACTAAATCAATGGATATATCATAAACACGGTGTGGAGGGAGTTTATCAGCTTCTTTCTTTTCAAATACAATACAAAGGTCATAATAATATTTTTTAATTATTTTTTTATTTCTTTTGGTATTCTTAATTTCACTATTGTGAACTAAAGCAGCGCAAATGTTCATATCGCTAAGTTCGTCTTCAGATATGGAATCTGGAATTATTGAGCCAAGAGGAATTTCTTCCTTCTGTTCATTATTGGGTAAGAGAGAAGCAGTAATATCTGATGAATGGAAAACAAACCTATTACCCTTAGCAGAAGGGCAATGGTTTTTACAGTAGCTTTCCAAGAAGTAAATTTTATTATTTTTGTAATCAATGTAAGGTGAATGAAGGCTTAACCAATCTCTTCCAAGGATTGCAGATACGTCTTGAAGTTGTAAATTGGCTATAAAGAATTCAAATGTTTCCGTATGGTCCATGAAAGTAAGCTTAAGACGTTTTGTAACTTGTTTTATAGCCATATTCTTTTCATTAGGAAGTTTTACATTGATCGTATTTGAGAGGTTTGAATAAGGAATTTTGTTTGCTGTTACGAAGCTTTTGCAGAGATAACTTCTAGCAGAGCCCGAGTCAATAAGGATTCTGGTTTTAATCTTTTTGTTATTAACGGTTAACAAGAAAGTTGTAGTCATTTTATTATTATGACTTGGGGTGTAATTTGCTGATAAAATACTTCCATTGTCTCGTTCCTTATGGTGCTTATTGCGTTTAAATTTGTTTTCGGTCATGTTAGTTTCGTTTCTTTTTCGTTTGAAAGATTTACTACTCTTTGGCTTGTAGTCATTGGTCTTTACTTTTTGCTTAAGTAAACATTTTCTATCAATATTGATAATAGAATTTGTTGCCTCAAATAAACTTTTAGGTTTGTCTAATTTATTGAACTCTGTTTTAACATCCTCAAGAAGACCTCTTTTGATTAGGTCAATGAATACATCGTCCGGCCATCCAATACGTCCAGCTAACCTTCGAAATTCAATAGTATATAATGCGGCTCTTCCTAAATGAAGTTGTTTTAAGTTTAGAAGTTGTTCAATAAGAACATCCTTCTGTTCTTTAGTATCCCCAAAATTGCTTATCAAAATATCTTTAAAGGTGTCATAGCTTAACGAATTTAAAGTCCCATCAGCCTTCAATGAAAGTCCCCATTTCTTTGGAGGTCCATGTAACATGCTGATATCATAAGAAATTTTTAAGTCGTCCGTGGAAAAAGAGTTGGGATGTTTTTTAAAAAACAATTCACTCTGTTCCAGGAGCTCATTAACGTTAAGTTTGTTGTTATCAGCTAAGTCCTTGGATAACACTCCGTTGGCGGAAAAGAAGGTAGGAATAAATTCTGTTAAAGCTGTTATAAGCTTTGAGGATTCAACTTCACTTGGAATTTGGGCGTTATTACTATTGGATTCCATTTTTACCTAAATTATAAATTATATTAACTATGAAATATATATATATATTTATTATGATTATAAGGTCATAGTTAGGAAGTTTTGGCGAAAGAAAACAGTTGAATAAGAAAATACTCAAGCATTTCCAGACGATTTTCCAGAAGCACGTTAGCAGTAAACAGTAGTATGTACTTAATGACGGGAGCAGCTTGCCTATTACTGGTGTCATGTTCCCGCGTACACCACGATTGCAACCTACCACACATCGGATAGGCCAGTCCAGAGCTGCCCAGATCGCTGCCTGTGACAGATAAACTTAATCCGGAAACTGTTACCTAGATGCTAACACACTTCTGCTTCTAAGGTCTGTACTAAGTCTTGGTTCTTCTATATTGTTTCCTTGGCCTACTTCTTCCAGTTCTATTTCCCTAAAATCATGTAAACATATGTTAGTGTATTTATGTGTTCTTATTATTGTTATTATTTATTTTATTATTGCTATTTATTGTTGTTTAATTTTTTTTATTATTTATCATTTATCATTTATCATTTATTATTTACTATCATTATTTATTATTATTTATTATTATTTATTATTATTTATTATTATTTATTATTATTTATTATTATTTATTATTTATTATTATTTATTATTTATTATTATTTATTATTTATTATTATTTATTATTATTTAGTATTATTTAGTATTATTTATTATTATTTATTATTATTTAGTATTATTTAGTATTATTTAGTATTATTTATTATTATTTATTATTATTTTATTATTATTTATTATTATTTATTATTATTTTATTATTATTTATTATTATTTATTATTATTTATTATTATTTATTATTATTTATTATTATTTATTATTATTTATTATTATTTATTATTATTTATTATTATTTATTACTATTTATTACTATATATCTATTCTTTTAATTTTTTATGATTTTAATTATTTATCCAACTAATTATTACTATTTACTTATTTTTTAATATTTAATTTATGGTTTATATTAATTTATTCTTATAATTTCTATACTAAATTATTAATTAATGATTTTTGATCTGATTCTCTTGATTTCTCGAAGAGAACTCAAGAGAATCAAATATATATAAATTAATAATTAAATATTATTGGTTAAAATAAATACAATAATTTAATGTATTAAATTAATGTATTAAATAAGAAAGATAGATAAATTTTATAATAAATTTATCTAAGTTTCTTACATTGCTCCCTTTACTTAATGAATTTGTATAAATTCATTATCATAAAAGAAGTAGTAAGTTTAAAATAAAAATTATAATTAACCAAAAAAAAATATAAAATTATATAATTTATTGAAAGTTTTGCTAACCTTAACTTTTTTACATCTAGAGAAAAGATTAGCGGAAAAACTCTAGATGAATCAATATTAAGTAAAACCAATTAACTTGGGAAAACCTTAATATTGTTTTCTAACTAATATAAGTGAATAAATAATTATAAATTAAATAAAATAAATATAATTACTAAGTGTATAAATAAATATAAAGTTAAATAAAATGACTATATTATTAAATGAATAAATAAATATTAAATTAAATAAATTATAATAACTAAGAAATGTAAATGAATTATTAATAAATTTATTTGTATTTCTTACATTGCTCCTTTTCATTTGAATTGTTCAATGAAAGAAGAACAATTTAAGAAATAATAAATTAAGAAATATTAAAAAGAAATAAAATTTAAATATATATAAATTAATAATTATATATAAATTAATAATTAAATATTATTGGTTAAAATAAATACAATAATTTAATGTATTAAATTAATGTATTAAATAAGAAAGATAGATAAATTTTATAATAAATTTATCTAAGTTTCTTACACAGAATGGTACGTTATTTTTATATATTGTACCTTTTATATGATTTGGGGAAAGCAAGTTGTAAAATTATAAAATAATATATTCTAATAAAAGAAATAAATAAAAAAATTATAACACAAAATTAATAATAAATTTTTAATAAATAATAATGTGTTACTTTTAAGTCTTTATTTTATTTAAGTTTTGTTCTTTAAATAAGTACATTTAATTTTATTATAACTTTATTATATCTTTAAATTTATATTTTAATAATAATATTAACCAAAATATCCTAAATATTTATTCACCCGAATAAATATTTTATAATTCCTATTCTAACTATTATATTCTTTAAAGATATTAGATTATTAAGTTCCTCTTTTGTTAATATTTTATCTTTCACTTATTTTTATACTATAATTTATCTTAATTCTTATTGGTTATCTATTAATTAAAAATTATTTTTATTAATATTATATTTTTATATACTAATTAAACCTTATACCTATATAATAAAATAACTAAAGAATTATTTATTTTCTTATATTTTTAATAATTTATTCTATTTTAGTGAGTAACGTACCAAGACACCCCCACTTTGTCTAGACTTCGTCCCTTGAAGTCTTGATTTATGGATATAATGGATAAAGAATGTTTATAAAAATTAAAAAAAAAAATGTTATTATATTCTTAAAATTTTTTTTTTTTTTTTTTTTTTTTTTTTATATTTGAACTATATAACTATATAAATTTTTTTTTTTTTTTTATATTATATATATATAATTTCATACAATAATGTACATGTATACATTACATATATGTAATTTTATACTATATTGTATATGCATATATATATATATATATTTTTTTTTTTTTTTTTTTTTTTTTGTCGTTATCTATATTCTGAAAATTATATAATTGTATTATTTATCTATCTCTATAAATTTTTTTTTAAAGCGTGTTATTGTCAGGAAGTTATAGGTTGTATTAAAATATATATATATATTTTTTTTTTTTTTTTTTTTTTTGATAAAAACCATATTTATTTTATATATATTATTTTTTAATTTATAATTGATAATAAATATTAATAAATAAAAAAAATTCATATGTAAATATTATTATTTTTTTTTTTTTAAATTTATATTCTTTGATTATCTACTTATTAAAAAAAAAACTTGCTATAAATATTGTTTTAATTATTTAATAATTATTGTAAATATATTTATATTATCTGATAAGTATCTTAGTCTTCATTTGTGAGGTTCAGTTCCATAAAGTATGGAATAATATTCTTCAGGTGGATATTACGTTCTGCTATTTCACCAGTCGTTGGGTCGCATACTGTCACTGTGTTTAATTCTTTTTTAACAATTTGTAATGGTCCTGTGAAGAATGGGTCTAGCTTCCTTCGATTAAATACTTTCACTAATACTAAGTCCCCTGGTTTATAGTCACTTCTCATTCTTTTGATTTGTTTCCTTCTATCAGACCAAAGTTTGTTTGCGGTTTCAATATTTCTTATGGCTTCCTTTATCCACTTATCATGTATCAAAAATTTTCTGAGCCAGTACTCTTCATCACTTTCCCATTCATTTTTCTTTTCAATATTAATGGATAATTCGAAAGGTTGTATATTCCTCCTTCCATACAATAATTCGAAGCTACTGTATTTTGTAACTTCACTTTTACAAGTACGTAGTGCCCATAAAGCACTATATAAAGTCTCATCCCAATGCTTATCCTTTTTCCCCAGGATTCGTAGATACTTCCCAATTTCTTTGTTTCTGTTTTCAACTTCTCCATTCGAGGCTGGATGGTAAGTTGAAATATAGTGAACATAAACATCGTGTAGATCTAAGAATGCTTTTGTTTTATCTGCGGTGAACTGTGGACCATTATCTGTTACCAGTATCTCAGGGATACCATGTCTTGAGAATACTTTCTTTAAAAAGTTTATCACGTCATCTGCTTCCGATGTTACTAATGGTTCAGCCTCTACCCATTTGGTTAAATAGTCAACTAGAACAATTATAAATCTATTACCTCTTGGAGTTTCTGGTAGGGGTCCAATTAAATCGAGTCCAACTCTTGAGAAAGGGTATCCTGGAGGAGTGGCATTATCTTCTGGAAATTGATTTAATGTTTGTGGCTTACATGTTTGGCATTTGTAACAACATCGAATATAATTATTAATATCCTTTTTCATATTTTTCCAATAATAATCTCTTTTTAATCTGTTGTATGTTTTATATACTCCCTCATGGCCAATTTGATGAGCTTGATCAATTAATGTTAATTTTTCTTCCATGTTTTTCACTATGTACCTTAATTTATCGTCTTGTTTATAATATTCTTTGCCATCAATAATTATTATTCTTTTTTTGATATAATCTTCTATAAATTTATTAATACTATTACTATTATTATTATTATTATTATCACTTATACCATTATCACTATTATCAACTTCATTATTATTGTTATATATAATATTTATTGTTTCTTTAGGTTTATCAGAAGTTTCCAATCTAGACAGAGCATCAGCTATGACATTCTTCCTCCCCTCTTGATATTCGACTTTAACATTCAAGATGGATAATTCCGTAACCCATTTGAGATGTCTACTATTGGTAGGTTCACGATTATTAAATATACCAACAAGCGGTTTATGGTCAGTATAAACTATAGTTATAAAAGAATTACCAGTGATAAATTGTTTAAATTTCTGAACACAATGGAAGACAGCTTTACCTTCCAGGTCAGTAATACTATAATTTTCTTCCGATTTACTTAATGATCTACTTTCATAAAAAATAGGAACCTCAAGATTATTTTTATCTCGTTGTAGAAGAACACCTCCTAGTCCATCTCTAGAAGCATCGGTACGTATAATAAATGGTTTAGAAAAATCTGGGGGAGTTAATATAGGTGCTTGTATTAATTTATTTTTTAATTCTTCAAATGCTTTAATACACTCTTCGGAAAAGTTAAATATCGAGTTCTTCTTTAAAAGGTAAAACAAAGGTTTTGCTATTTGAGCAAAATTTTAAATTAATTTGCGATAATATCCTATAGCACCAAGAAAAGATTTAAGTTGTGTAGTATTTTTAGGTGGTAACCAATTAACAATTGTTTTTACTTTTTCAGGAATAGGAGAAATACCATCTGTCGAGAGCTTGTGACCAAGTAGTGAAACTTCTTTTTTAAAGAATGAACATTTTTCCAAATTAATTTTTAATCCATTGTCTTTTAGTATCTTAAAAACACGACGTAAGTGTAAAATATGTTCATTTATATCTTTAGAAAATATAATTATATCATCAATATAAGTAAATACACATTCACCGATTAATTCAAAAAATATTTTGTTCATTTCTCTCTGAAAGGTTGCTGGGGCGTTACATAAACCAAATGGCATTACTCTGAAGTTGTAATTGCCATACATTGTGGTAAATGCAGTCTTTTCTTTATCTTCGGGAGCCATTGGAATTTGGTGGTATCCTGAAAAAAGGTCAATGGTAGACAGGATTTGTGAATTATTTCCGATTTGCAAAAGAATTTCATCGATTAAAGGTAATGAATATGAATCTTTAATTGTTATATTATTTAATTTACGGTAATCAACGCACATTCTCCAATCTTTATTATTCTTTTTAGGTACTAAGACAACAGGAAAGGACCAGGCAGAGAAAGACGGTTCAATCAACCGATTATTGATTAAAAATGTAAGTATTTCCTTGAGAGCCATAGATTGAGACTTAGAAAGTTTATATGCTTTCAGTTTTATTGGTTTAGCATTTGGAATTAAATTAATTCTATGTGGTAATAATTTAGAAGTTCCAAGGTCATCAGTCTTCACAGCTAATATGTCTTTAAAAATTTCGAATAGCTCCTTTATAGAGTTCTTATGTTCACTAGGTACGGCATTAATAATATCATTTATTAGATTTTCCTTAACATTAATAGTTTGTTCTAATTGTTTATCTTTATTCTGAATAACTATAGTAAGTAGTAAGGGTGTAGATGCATTTGTGTTTTCTTTAATAATTTCTTCTCCTGAGTCAATTGGGGTTTTCAGATTAATATCGTAGTAAAGGTCAGCTAATTTCTTGTAAGTATTATCTTCATTAATATAATATAATATAATGAGTCATTAACTAGGTTAATATCAAACCTATTTTTCTTTAATGAATCAACTCCAATTAGAATGTCGAAAAGGTCATCTTTTTCAATTACTCTAAAATAATCTTGGAAAGTCTTGTCACCTATAGTTATTTCTAGCTCATATATTTCGGATTCAATCGTCGAGTTTGAACAAGCTTGAAAAATAGTTTCTGAGATTCTTCCTATGGCAGGTTTGTTTATATTATATTTTTCTAAAGCTGATCTTGTAATAGCATTAACACTAGCGCAAGTATCTAAAAATATCTCACAATTGGTATTTTCAACTTTTCCTTTTACTTTAATTATTTTAAATTTATTAACTATTGTCATCACATTATTAATAGCATTACTTTTAGGGGTAAGCCTCAAAGCTTTACTAAATGCTGTTCTGAATTTTGGGAATAGATCGAGTAAGTATCCTAATTTAGTAATAACGTCAGTAGATGCAACTTCTTTTAATAGATCTTGGATTAAATAATCATCAAATTGTTCTATTAATTTAATATGTTTTTCTTTAGATTCTTTGTTGTTACTTAATGAAGGTGGAGATTTCTTTGCATTTTCAATAATATCTTTAATTCTTTCTTCATGATTGTTTCTTTTACTCGTTCTAATATTCTTCTCGGCTATAATTGAAGGATCTAAGTACTCCAATTTTTCGGTTTGATTACTATTAGAGGTAGTTTTATTATTTTTATCTAAAGTAGTATTCTTATCTACTGTATTTGTAGACTTATTTTTATTAATTTCATTATTTGGTATACCATCTTCAATATCATCTTTAATCATAATTACATCTTCAATTGGTAAAGTATTAGTTTCCATATTTTGATCCTTTTGGTTATGCACCTTTTTTCCTTCATTAAGACAAGCATCATATTTGTTGTTATGTCTCATAGCTGCTGTTTGAATCGGCGTCGGATTATTCTTTAATGTATCATTGGATTTCTCTTTATTATAAGGAATGGAACTTACGTTTTTTTCTTTTTGTTTTCTGACAGCTGGTGCCAGAACTTCAATTGGTTTATTAATATGTAAAGGTTGATAATTTGATATTGATTTATTATGGTTATTCATATTATTATAATTATTATATTTATTATTAATATTGTTACTATTATTATTAATATTTCTATTATGATGATAACAATTATTAGCATTGTCTTCCATGTGGTTGGTTTGTTTACTGGAAGTTATCCTTCTCCCATTTAGTGGTTTAAAGATTTGTTGATCATTCCCCTTTCTTCCATTTCCGCTAATTGTTTGAACGAATAGGGGCAGTTTGAAGCCTTGTGCCCATTTTGGAAACAACGGAAACAAGTAGTTTTCATATTTTGGTAGTCTTTATTAAAACTTTTATTATATTCCTTATTTGGAATAACCCCTGGATTTCTATTTATGGTAGTTGTAAGTATATTAGCATCAATACCGTTATTATTGTCATATACGTTACTATTTTGAGAAACTGCGGTAGCTATATTGTTGGTATTGTTATCGTTACTAATATTATTGTTTTTATAATTGTAATTAGAGTTATTACTATTTTGTATTCTATTAGGTAAATAATTATAATTATAGTTGTTGTTATCCATGATATTATTCATATTTTGATTGACGTTAGTATTATAATTATTATTGAGGTTCATAAATCTTGAACCATTACTAAAGTTTCGTTTGTTCCTTCTAAAAGGTGGACGAAAATTATTATTGTAAACATTTCTATTAGTACTTTGATTTATATTATGTTGATAAGAAGGTTCTCCATAAAAATTCTGATAAAATGGGTGATTCATTATAGGACTATCCAAATTTTGCACAAACATTAAATTAGATCTATTCTTATTATTATCTTGCCCAATATTACTGATTATTTCTTTTTCAGCTTCTTCGGATACTTCAGCTACCTTAAAAGCTTCAGATAAAGTTTCGCATTCGGTTGTCATAACTCTTGAACAAGGAAAGACCCGTGTACTTATAGCAGTAGTATAGTCCTTTATTGAAATTAGTTTTTGATATTCTCTTGGTAGGCTTTTATATAATATTTTGTATCTATGATTAAATTTTTTTATAGTTTCTTTATTATTAATTTTTAATGATTTTAATACTGCACATTTATCATTAGGTGTGATGTGCAAGTACTCCTCAATGGCAGCTTGGATTTCTTTGAAGCTGGGATATCTAACTTCGTTTCCATTCTTACTTTTTAAAGAGTTTAAGGCCCCATGCATGTCTTCTTCGACTGCTTCTTTGGCCCAAACAAAAATTCTTCTTGGTTCCACAACATCGTAGAGCTCCATCACTCTGACGAATTCATGCATCCATCCATCAACATATTTTCCATAGTCGATGAGATTTGGTAATGCTTTCTGTAATTTGGCAGCGTCAATCATGATAAATAGAATTTATTAAAAAAAAAGTAATATAAAATAGTTATATTTATTTATAATATAATAATTGTTTTGTAAAAAAAATGAAGAAATAAAAAATAAAAATTGTTTTATAATAATATAATAAATTCTTTTGTACTATAAATATATGAAATAAAAAAAAATGAATTAATTAAAGTAAAGTAATTTCTCTTATTATTTTCATATTATTTTATCTTGCTTCCGCCCGGATTCTCCACCAATTTTGGTACGTTATTTTTATATATTGTACCTTTTATATGTTTTGGGGAAAGCAAGTTGTAAAATTATAAAATAATATATTCTAATAAAAGAAATAAATAAAAAAATTATAACACAAAATTAATAATAAATTTTTAATAAATAATAATGTGTTACTTTTAAGTCTTTATTTTATTTAAGTTTTGTTCTTTAAATAAGTACATTTAATTTTATTATAACTTTATTATATCTTTAAATTTATATTTTAATAATAATATTAACCAAAATATCCTAAATATTTATTCACCCGAATAAATACTTTATAATTCCTATTCTAACTATTATATTCTTTAAAGGTATTAAATTATTAAGTTCCTCTTTTGTTAATATTTTATCTTTCACTTATTTTTATACTATAATTTATCTTAATTCTTATTAGTTTTCTATTAATTAAAATTATTTTTATTAATATTATATTTTTATATACTAATTAAACCTTATACCTATTATAATAAAATAACTAAAGAATTATTTATTTTCTTATATTTTTAATAATTTATTCTATTTTAGTGAGTAACTGTAAAGAATTAATTAAAAATATTTAATTATATTAATAATTAATTCTTTCTACAATTAATAATAAAAAATATTATTAATTGAGATAAAATTAAAAAATATAATATAAAAATTGAAAACGAAAATTTAAAAACTTAGAGTTTATTATAAGATTATAATAAACAACACTAAAAATAGGTTAAGAGAATTTTAGAAATTATTTTATTATAAATATTTTTTATTAAAAGTAATTTTAAGATATTTGTGTTAATTATTATAATTTCTTATAATAATAACTCTTGATTATTTTTAGAAGAATCAAGAGTCCTATTTATATTAATTTGATTTCTAATCTTGGAAAATTATCTCTATCTAGAAAAAGATTAGAAGAAAAAACTAGATAGATCTCGATTGGTGTTTAATTACATCAATCTTTAGTTAATAAGAAAACCCGAATAAGGGAGAAAACTTATTAACTAATTATATATTAATTTTATTAATATTTAATCACAAGTATAATTAAATAATTAATTCTTTTAATTATCTTAATTAAAAGTCCAAGAAATAATATAATTTAATTATTTCTTGATTAAATAAAATTATCATTTTAATACAATTTAATTTTTCTTAATTAAATAGAATTTAACATTATTTTAATACAATAATACATTATTATAATTTAATATATTAATTATTGATAATTTAATTTAATTTTAAAACAATAACATTAATTAATAATTACTATGTGACATAATTAATAAAATTATTCATAAAATTTTATAAAATAATAAACTTTAAATATTAATTTTTTAATAAAGAATAATAATTATTTTGAATAATAATTATAATTCTTTACAGTAACGTGATACGGGCTGGGGTTGAAACACTAAGATATTCAAAACAAAAAAAAAAAATAAATATTAACACATAACTATAAAAATAAATTTGGAAACAAGAAAAAAAATTAAATTTTAAAATATTCTTTATTTAAATTTAAAATTAAAATTATTTGTTCCAAGTATTAAAAAGAAAGAAATTTATTCTTCTTTTTATACTTTTATTTTAATACATTTTATTTATTATTAATATATTCTTTATAAAAAAAAAAACTATTATAACTATTTTATTTTAATTTTTAACTATTATTTTAAATTATTTTTTAAAAAAAAAAAATAACATTTATTAAATTAAAATATAAAAAATTAATTTGGAGCTTGTATCACGAAGGGCATTCCGGGCGGTAGCTTCTTCTTGATATTGTTATTCAGAGAGAGAATTATACAGAATTGATATTTTCTGTATTTTAGATCATTTTTATTATTGGAATTCTTCTGTATTTTAGTTCATTTTTATTTTAATAAAGATTTAATTTATTTTTAATTTTTTTGTTTTATTTTTAGTTTATTTCAAAGGTTTTAGAAAATATTATACAGAAACTTATAATTCTGTATTTTACATCAAATATTTATTGAAATAGGTTTTTATTATTCTTAATATAAAAATAAGAATTAGTAATGATTTAAATATTATATAATTTTTAATAAGAATATTTAGTAATAATTTTTATTATATTTAATATTAATAAAATATTTAATAATTATTTTTATTAGATTTGATATTAATAAAAGATTTTAATAAGAATATTTAATAATAATTTTTATTATATTTAATATTAATAAAAGAATTTTATAAGATTATTTAATAATAATTTTTATTATAAAAGATTTTAATAAGAATATTTAATAATAATTTTTATTATATTTGATATTAATAAAAGATTTTAATAAGAATATTTAATAATAATTTTTATTATATTTAATATTAATAAAAGAATTTTATAAGAATATTTAATAATAATTTTTATTATAAAAGATTTTAATAAGAATATTTAATAATAATTTTTATTATATTTGATATTAATAAAAGATTTTAATAAGAATATTTAATAATAATTTTTATTAGATTTGATATTAATAAAAGAATTTTATAAGAATATTTAATAATAATTTTTATTATAAAAGATTTTAATAAGAATATTTAATAATAATTTTTATTATATTTAATATTAATAAAAGAATTTTATAAGAATATTTAATAATAATTTTTATTATATTTAATATTAATAAAAGAAATTTATAAGAATATTTAATAATAATTTTTATTATATTTAATATTAATAAAAGAAATTTATAAGAATATTTAATAATAATTTTTATTATATTTGATATTAATAAAAGATTTTAATAAGAATATTTAATAATAATTTTATTTTATTATTATTAAGAGTATTTAATAGGAAATACAAGGTATTTAGTGACACCCCGTATCATAATCTCCCCGCTTAAGATGAGACTTCGTCCCCTGAAGTCTGATTATACCAAGTATAATAATGAACAAGATTTTTCTGGTGTACATTTCTGTCAGCTATTTCACCAGTGTAAATATCACAAATACAAGCGGTATTATAATTCATTTGAACAATTCTAAAAGGACCAGTGTAAAAGGGGTCTAACTTTCTTCTTGAGAAATTTCTAACTAAAACTAAGTCCCCTGGTTCAAAAACAGTATTCATTGATTTTTGTTGTTTTCTTCTATTTTCCCATAATTTATTAGCATTATCAATATTAGCAGTGGCTTCCATAATCCATTTATGATGAGTTGTAAATTTTCTAATTAAATATTCATCAAAGGTTTCATTTATATTTCTATCATTATATGCAATTGTTAATTCGAATGGTTGTAGATCAGTTCTACCATATAAGAGTTCAAAACTAGAAAATTTTGTAACTTCACTTTTGCAAGTTCTTAAGGCCCATAAAGCAACTGGAAGAATTTCATCCCAATTCTTTTCTGTTCCTCCAAGTAGTCTAATATATTTTATAATTTCTCTATTTCTATTTTCAACTTGGCCATTACTTTCAGGATGGTAAGTACTGATGTAATGAACATAAACATTATATAAATCTAAAAATCCTTTTGTAGCATTGGAAGTAAATTGCGGACCATTATCAGTGATTAAAATTTCAGGAATGCCATGTCGAGAAAATACATTAGTAAGAAACTTAATAACGTCTTTAGATTCAATTGTAGGAAATGGTTCGGCTTCTACCCATTTTGTAAAATAATCAACTAAAACAATTATGTATTTATTATTTGATTTAGTGATAGGTAAGGGTCCTATAATGTCTAAACCAACTCGAGTAAAGGGTAAACCTGGTTTAGTAGCAAATGATTCAGTACCTCTATTAATTGGTTGTGGTCTGTTCATTTGACAATCATGGCAAGTTTTAACAAGTAATTCTACATCTTTGGACATGTTTTCCCAATAATATTTCCTTTTAAGTCTATCGTATGTTTTATAATAGCCTTCATGTCCAACACTATGGGCAGCTAATAATAGTTCTATTTTCTCTTCTTTGTTTTCGACAAATTTACGAATATTTTCTCCGTCTTTAAAATATTTAATATTATCTATAATAATTATTTTCTTTTTCAAATATTCTTTAATAGCAATACTATTATTTAATTCTTCAACTTCAGTATTATTATTGTCATCATTAGTTGTAACAAAAATTATTTCATTTTCATTAAAATTATTTTCAATAGAATCTTTATTTAAAATATAATAATTTTCCAAATTATTATTATCTTTACTTTTATTTAAATTAATATTATTTTCATTATAGTTATCATTAATTTTAGAATTACATGTATTAAGATTTTTATTATAAGAATTTTCAGAAATATTAATTAAAGGATTTTTATCATAATTATTTTCATAAAAATTTTTAATACAATTTTTATTAATATTGTTATAATTAAGTTTTTCAGAAAAATTTTTAATATTATTTTGATTATGGTTACAAAATTCCTTTGAAAAATTTTTAATTTCGTTACTACTATTATTACAATTATTATCAAAATTTTCTAAATAAAAATTTTTGTCATTATTATTATTATTAAATTTTTCATAATAACTATTAACACTGGAATTATTATTTAAATTTTTAAAAATATAATTATTATTATTATTATTATTTTTTAATTTATTTAAAGAATTAATTATATTATTATCTAAATTATTTTTATTAAAATTAACGTAATTATTTTCTTTAGAAATATTATTTAAAGGATAATCATTTTTATTTGTATTATTCATTTTATTTATATTTTCAATAGAATCGTAATTAATATTTTCATTATTATTCAAATGAATAAACAAAGTATTATTTTTAATTTCTTTATTAATATTTTTAGAGTCAGGAATTAATCGAGAAAGTGCATCAGCAATAACATTTTTCTTTCCTTGTTCATATTTAACTACAATTTTTAACATACTAAAAGTTATAACCCATCTAGCTTGACGAGCATTATTTGGTTCTTTATTATTAAATAAGCCTATTAAAGGTTTATGATCAGTATATAAAATAGTATCATATTTATTACCACTAAAATATGGTTTAAATTTTAAACAACAATAGTAAGCAGCTGTGCCTTCTAAATCAGTAATACTATAATTTATTTCAGTAGGTTTTAAAGATCTACTAATGTATTGAATTGGGTGTTCGATGTTATCTTTATCTTTCTGCATTAATACACCTCCTATTCCATCTAATGAAGCATCCGTTCTAATTAAAAATTGTTTATCATAATCTGGATATTTAAGAATAGGAGCTTCAATAAGTTTTTCCTTAAGAATTTTAAATCTTTCTTCAGTTATATCATCCCAGATATATTTTATATTTTTCTTTAATAGTTTAAATAATGGTTGAGCAATTATAGCAAAATCTTTAATAAATTTTCTATAATATCCAATTGCACCTAAGAAAGATCTTAATTGAGTAATATTTTTAGGTGATTCCCATTTGGATATTACATCTACCTTTTTGGGTACTGGCTTTATACCTTCTGTGGATAAAATATGGCCTAATACTTCGACTTCTTGTTTAATAAAATGGCATTTTGATAAATTAGCCTTTAGACCATTTTCTTTAATAATATCAAAAATTTTTTGTAGATCCAATATGTGTTGTTCTAAGGTATCAGAAAATATTACTAAATCATCCATATAAATGAACATACATTTACCAATTAAAGGCAAGAATATTCTGTTCATTTCACGTTGGAAAGTTGCAGGAGCATTACAAAGTCCGAATGGCATAACTTTGTAATTATAATTTCCAAACATTGTTGTAAAGCAAGTTTTATCTCTGTCTTCTTTTTCCATAGGAATCTGATGGAAACCAGAAAATAAGTCAAGCGTGGTTAAGTACTTAACTTTATTGCCTATAGAAAATAATATTTCTTCTATATAAGGTAAAGGATATGCGTCTTTAATAGTAATATCATTTAATTTTCTATAATCCACTACCATTCTCCATTTACCATTCTTTTTAGGAACGAGAATAACTGGGAACGACCATGATGATTTTGAAGGTTCTATCAATCCATTTCTTAATAATTTACTTATTTCTTCTCTTAGTATACTCATTTGCTTCTTATTTGCTACTCGATACATTCTTTGTTTAATTGGCATTCGACCACTTATGATTTTTATTTTATGACTTAGTAATTTCGATTTACCTAAATCATCTGTATCAAGTGCCAATACATTTATATTATTTAATAATAAAAACTTTAGTTTGTTTCTAATTTTTGTTGGTGCTTTCGCCGCAATTTCATGAATAGTTATTTCCTTTGCACTTTTAAAATTCTTAACAGTATTTTCAATAGAAATATCAATATTTTTGATTACACTGTTTTCATAATTCTTTTTATTATTAATTTCATTTATTTTTGTTAATAAAGAATAATTATTTTGTAAAGAATTTTTATTATCTTTTTTGTTACCACTTATAACGAAATCATTAATATCATTAACATGATGATTAATTTCGAAAGAATTTTTATTATTAACATCTTCATTAAAAATTGAGGAACAATTTTTATTACTAATAGTATTATCAACATCTTTAGAAACTATATTATCATTATTATCATTACAAAAATTTTTAGAAGGTTTATCAGTATTAATATTATTTTTATTAAGGTTTTCAGAAAGATTATTAATATTATTTTTATTAAAAATTTCAGAAAAATTATTAATATTATTTTTATTTCCAAAAATATTATAAGGATTATTAGTATTATTAATGCTATTTAAGTTTTCGTAAATAATATTAATATTATCTAAATCTTTAGAAATATTATCAGTATTATTAATATCAATTAAATTTTTAGAGAAATTATTAATATTATTTTTATTATTAAAATTTTCAGAATAACAATTTTCATTATTAATACTATTCGAATTATTGATATTATTTTTATTAATAGGTTTTTCAAAAATATTATTAATTCTATTTATAAAATTTTTATTAGAAAAATTTTTATTATTAAAATTTTTATTAAATAGATTTTTACTAGAAAATTTTTTATTAGAAAAATTTTCGATATTATTATCATTATCGATATTAATTTCACATGGATTATCATGATTATTTATAATATTAAAATTTTTGTTAATATTATTATTATTAATATCTTTATTAGAAGAACAATTATTATTATAAATTTTAGAAATTTTATCATTATTAATTTTACATCCAAATACTTTCTTTAAATAATTATCGTTATTATTTATATTATCATTAATATTGCAAAAATTATTTCCATCTTTATCATTATGATTTCCAAAGGAATTATTAATATCATTATTATCATTATTTTCTTCATATAAAATTTGAATATATTTATCTTCGGTGGTTAGTAAATAATCAACTAGCACATCTTTATTCAATTCTTCTTCGAATTCATCTTTAATATCATCTTCTTCATCTTCTATTTCTGTCACACTTTCAAAACTTCCTATCTTTCGTATCTCATCTGTTTTTTGATATAAGGTGTGATCAGAGAAGTCCATAATAATCTTCATTCTAGCTAGCGCATCCACACCAATTAATACTTGGAAAATATCATCTTTTTCAACCAATCTAAAGATTTCCTTAGAAGTAATATTTCCAATTGTTATTTCTATTTCATATAATTTTGAGATGAGCGTGGTATTAGTACAAGCTTGATATAAAGTTTCTTTAATAGCAGAAATTGGTTTAAATGGAATTTTATTATTTATCATAAAGGTTTTGGTGATCATATTAATAGAAGAACAGGAATCTAAATATACTGTAGTTTCTACGTTTTCTACCTTACATTTTGTTTTTACAATCTTATCTTTCTTAATTGTTGATAAGATTGTTTCTTCATCTTCTATAATTGTTGTAAACTTTAAGGCTTTAGATAATTC